>VSDK01022536.1:95432-134087 GCA_009767595.1 Symbiodinium kawagutii
AGAGTGAGGCGGGGAGCCGTTGGGGTATCCATTGAAAGGTTCTTCAGGGGAGCGAGGCCAGAGGCGACCCCCAGGGGTTCACCAAATGGTAGCAGGCATGGAGAACAAGAGATCTAAGGGGGCCTCCCCAAAGGGTCAGAAGTTGTGCAGGAACGACATGTATACAATGGAGATTATTATAACCCTTACATGTTATATCCCATCATGGTCACTGTGGCACGTAGGGGCCACTTTTTCAAGGATTCGCGTCGGGCAGCTGGAATTATTTCTGATCACAGTGTCAATGTCCATTGTGCAGGCGCATGGGACGTCCCTCTTCATTATTTTAAGTTCCCGATGTAATTATCCATGTTTAAAGTTATTGGAAACCGTGCTTCCTTTACTTTTGCCAAAACAATTTCTATGCTTGTATTTGTTTTTGAGGGAAGTTTACTGTGGTGTGAAGCATGGAGTTGTGGAACATAAGACACAAACTAATTAGCGGAAATCAAAGTTGCTCTTTTCCTCGAAGTTCTGACAGTAAAAAAACAGTTCAAGCTAGTCACAACCCATTGCCACCCGTGTTGATTCATTCACGTGCAAACAATGGTTGGTGATGACGATGATGAATGATGAATGATGAATGACAAATGACAAATGATGAATGGCAAATGATGAATGATGAATGATGAATGATGAACGATGAATGATGAATGATGAATGATGAATGATGATGAATGCTACTTATTCATGACGCAGAATCATCACGATTGCCCATATTTGTCCAAAAGATGTGAGAGAACTGATTCATAATCAATAAATCCCAAAAATTGATGGACAGGTGTGAAAGCAACTGAGTGTGCAAGTACATGTCAAGCTTAATCTCTCTCACGGCAGCACGCATTACATGCAGCACAAGAGGCCTTTCAGATTCCTCAACAACCATTAGGAACACATATTTGCAGGGGTGTGAGCTGCACACAAGGAACTGTAAACTTTATATTCTCAGCGTTGTGGTTTGAAAGTCTGCAAGCTTGAAGCGACCAACATCTACTGTACCTTTATTTGCTTACACAAACATCATGTGCAGATAAAGTCCTAATGTTCTTTCATGAGCACCCAACGAAGTCCTGGAAAAGGGGGAAGATCCTTTGCAGGCCCCCTAGTGCCACAAAGCGACTCGCGACCCATCAAGAAAGACTAGTCCTACGAAAGCGTTTCCCAGAGGCCACGGGCGCAGTTTGGCGTCATAGAAAATGGGTTTCCAACACCGCTGCCGTTCCCCAGTTTGAGGCAAGGGCTGTCCACCCTTGAAAAACAACCACCTGCCTCCTCTTGAGGGAACCATTCCTAGGTTCTTCCCCTATAATTGCTAGTTATCATCCCCTATTATAACCATTAACCAGCTATTATTCCTTGGGACCCCATGTCTAATGTGCACTTTATCACATGATATCTGTTGATTACACCCAACTTTGGCCACCGCCTCACAATTGGATCCGGTAAGGAACATCAAATTGATCTTCTGGTCCAACGTGGAGCCAAGTCATCCATTGATCCAAGAGATCTTCGCACCACTCATGGAGAAATACGGCAAGTACTTCGAAATCAAACAGTGGAATGTGTTCTCCGAGTTTGCGAAGGTCGCTGAACACTATGCACCTGACAACGTCACTGAGTTGACTCTTGGAAGAATGTCAAGCGCTGGGCCTGCCTGGGTTTCGATTTTTTGGCAGCTATGGCTGGCTGGTGGGAGGGAGCGAGCCCAGGGTATGCCCTTGAAAGGGGGAGCGATTTGGAGCTACAAGGAGTGGTGGAACCGAAGGCTAGTGGAATCTCAAAAGAGTCGGAACTCTCAGATATTGACCCAGCTTGCCATATCCACTTGGTATCTCCCCCATACTTGCCAGTTCTCTCAGGCTTTACATACCATTTAGCACTTCGGAGTCACCCTTGGTTGCTCTGATTGGCCGTTTCTGGGTATCCCCTTAAGCTGTTGGAACTGGTCGTGAACTCACTCTCTGGGTGCCAAGGACCTCAGAACTGGTTCACATTTTCAAGGAACAGAAGATCATGTCATCCAAGTCCCACTTGATGCGCTATTGCTTGCTCTACAACTATGGAGGCTGCCGCTGCGCAGCTGCACCCGGTGGTGGCATGGATTTTTTGAAGCATCACTGTTGGTTCACCCCGGTCTAAAAGTCACTAGAAAAGTATCTGTAATTAGGATGGGTCACCTCATGATGTTGAACCATCCACTATACTTGAGCAGTTGCTGAACCATCATCCACTATCATTGGACCTGTTTTTGTCGATATTTTCAGTAGTTGAACCATCATCATTGTTGACTCATGTTGGTTCACCATGTTATCAACCATCATCATTCCCTATCGAAAATGGTGGTTTCCCATCTTTTCCCCACTAAAATCCCTTGTTTTCCCAGAGTTTCCAATGTTTTCCCCACTAAAATCCCTTGCTTTCCTGTGGTTTTCCATCTTTTCCCCATCAAAATCCCTTATTTTCCTGGTAAAACCATGGATGTCACTGCTCAGCTGTTGGTTCGACCACCTGGTTCAGCCGACCGGCGGTCCCGCGCCACGTTACCACGTGGCCACCAGTGGAGGCGCCTGGATGGACTCGGATGTGCTGCTGGTGCAAGACCTGGCTCCGCTCCTCGAGGAAGACTGGGCCACGTTGATGTACGAGAACTTCGTGAATCAGGCGCCTCGTCGTGGTCGGTGGTGGTTGGTTGTGGCAGGGATTGGCTTATCTCAGGGCGCCACAGGTGGTGGTTGGTTGTGTTTTGGAAATCATCCATGGCAGGATTTTCCATTGCCCAGGTTGGGTCCAGGGATTGGCTTCACTTAGGTTGATATGGGTGTTTCTCAAAACAGGCTACCCTGAAAATCAACCATTGACCATCTAAAACAGACTATCTGGGACTGATTTGGGTGTTCCCTGTTTTGAGAAACCTCCATATGGGTCAGTGATGGTTAGACAATATTGATCATGCCCTCAGTCCACCTGACCCTTGGGGATGGCGATGGAAAAACATGGTTGATAATGGCTGAAAAGGGTCTTTGACTGATGGCGCTGGAGAGAGAGAGAGAGAATGGCTGATAAATGATTAATGACGGTTATAACCATAGTCACCTCGGGTTTCTTCAAGTTTGGGTAACTAGCAGGCAAAGGGTATAGATATAACCATGCTGGATGGCAGGTAACAAACCAACGAATCTAACCAGAGGGGTACCACTCTGCAAGTGCTTGGTGAACGAGTCATCGCAAGCAATGGTGACTTCTAGCTGGTGAATGGATGCTGAAGCTAGGGATAAAAACCGGCAATTTTCAGCGATATACCAAGGAGATATGACTTAGATATGGCTATGTTTTATCTAAGTAGACCTATGGCTATGACTCAGATATTATCTGGGTATACTCGGATGGTGCATGATGCCTACTTATGGCTATATGTCGATAGATTAAAGCAACCAACAGCCATCAGTAGGCATCATGCACCAGGCATTCGACCCACCCCCGTAGATCTCTGGTATGCTGTGCGACGTGGACCTGCTTCCCAGGCAGCTCTATCAGTATCACGTCCCGCTTCGCCCTTCATCACGGCTTGGTTGCGAAACTGGGTAGAGTTTTAGCATTTTTGGGGATAGATACTTCAGCTGTTTTGTTGGCATGGGGATAGCCATGGGGGGGCCAGGATGGGACAAGCGATCAGTTTTGCTGGCAGATTTGCGTCTTAATGTTTTTACTATCTTAACTGGGTAGGGTTTAGCCAGAAACTTAGGCTTTTAGCATGTTTGGGGATAGATACTTTAGCTGGATGATGATACTTTAGCTGGATAGAAACTTGGTTTACCAGAAACTTAGGCTTTTAGCATTTTTGGGGTTGGATCTACCATTTTTCACCACTAAAGCCGTTAGACTTTTAGGAAGGGACCGACATAAGCCACCAAGGAAACATTTTGAGCACCGGGCTGAACACGGGATGGGGCGTCTATGGACCAACCATGATCACTCGGATGACTCAAGAGGTTCAAGAATCTCGCGCTGAAAAGAATTTCCACGTGTCTTGGTGGGTTACAGCCACTGTTTCGTGGATTTTTTGTGTGTTGCTGGCATTTTACATATACATATATATATATATTTATTTATTTATTTATATATTTATTTATTTATATTTGTATACATATTTATTTAATGTTTGAGATTCAAAGATAGTCATTCGGTTGAATTACTACTGTTTGAAGTTTGTTTTATCAACATTTACTATGGCTTTCTAATGTTTACTATCTATTTGATACTGTGATTATACTTAAAGATGCATATACACATATACATCCACTACATTTACATCCACTATGTATAGATTATCGTATGGTTGCACTATGGTTTGCGTTACTATATTTACCTTCACTCAACATTTTCGAATTTGCGCATCACCAAGGTTTTACCCAATTGCTTCTTCGAGGGTCCCTTGAACCCGCAAGCGAGATTCGATGACCAACGAGTCACGAGCTGGGACCGGTTCTTCATTACAGCTCGGGAGAGGACAATGCCTGGCAGGATCAACTATATTGATCCAGCTCGCACTCGAATCTGCTTGGTGGTTTGATTGTCATTTTTTGCTTTCCCACATGTGTTCACCAGTGGTGGGTTAATTGAATCACCTTTTCATGACGGGGTGGTTGTTCAACCACCATTTTTCATGACCGGGTTATAACCAATAATGGTTGCTTAATTGACTTGTGCATACTTTTTGTGACAGGGTGCATCATTGTCAACCATTATAACCATCATTAACTTTTAAAAACCACCAGTTGAGCGCATGGCCATAGGGTTTCAACCACCCACCAACCAGGAATGGATCAGTCGACTTTCGGATTTCATTGGCACAACAGATGGGACAAGCGCATCTCGCATGGTTCAATGGCAGAGGTTGCTGAGAAGCGCTATGGCATCTTGGATGCCAACTCCCGTGGTTGATCCACGTTTTTGCGACTGGGGCATTCTGCTCAGCATCCGAAATGGTGGATGTGACCATAGTTACCAACGATGCGTCGGATACGACCATGGATGCCGAAGCTACCTGACCAGGGTGAGTTTGGAGTTAGAAGTTATCTTACGATGCTTAACTGACTGCTGGTTTTAAGCATTTCTTATCTTCCCTAGTAAGTGTTGATAAATAGTTGGTTGATGTTGGTTGGCTCATATTTCCAGACAGGGTTGAAACCGCCAACCAATTAATCAATTCTACAACTGGTTAAAAACATCTTAGTTAATATTGGTTAATGGTTAACTGCGCATGTGATCCAATGAGTTGGGTGTGTGCTTAGTGACTAAGAAATGGGACTGTTTCAGAGTGGTCATCGCCAAACGTTGTGAAACATTTCTTAGGTTCACTGATCATCACAGCTCGCCTTCAGCTTTAGCTGAACCTTCGGGAGGGCGATGGAGAGAGTGGAGAGAGACTGATCATCACACCGTGAACCCCAGATACGCTAGGTCAATAGAGTTAATATAGCTCAGCCTTTCTATGCATGTTAGAGGGGAATTCGTTGATCTCCTTTGCACGAGTGGATTCATTCCCAGCCTCACCCAGCTTCCAACATTCATCCTTTATTCCGATTCCCCTTTGGCAATGTAACATGGCAATGAGAATCGCATTTCTTTAGATCGATACCCTGGGACAACCGGCTATGAATGCTGGATTGTCCATTGCTGATTGACAAAGGGCATCCTTTTGTATCCTCCCTAACCTTGGGATTCCAAACTCCCAAGAGGATGACTATGACCACAATGTTCATATCTCCACGCAGAACCAAGGCCGACTTCTGAACATCAAATTGAAGTAGATCTGCAGCTACAAGTGCTGCCGCGTGGTTTCCACGGCCTTCAGCTGTCGCTGAACTCCAGGAGATGGCAGACGAAAAAAACAAGACGGAAGAAAGTGACACACACACACACATACACACACACACACACATATATATATATATATAGATTTATTTATCAATGGCCAGCATTTTCTGGCTATAGTATGTTGTTTCATTTCCCAGGCTGTCACATAGTCATTTACATGGCACACTTCGGGGTAGTTCGTAGAGCCAGCTCCATATGATTGGTGCACGATGAGATCAACACCTGGCTTTGTGATCATTTTGAGGGTCTTGGACTGACATGGACTGACGGCGCTTGCGAGAGAGAGAGAGAGGGAGGGAGGTATATGACACATAACTATCTAAATATGTACATTTACGTACATTTGAATATTGTAGACCATATATACACATATATGTAAGTATAAGTGTGTGTGTGTGATAGTTTCTTGTTTAATTGAATGGTTTTCAGTCATACATATTTGTAAATTCTAAGTGGTTTTAACCGTGCGTTTTATTGATAATTTCACGTTGACATTAAATGTCAGAACATATTGTAGATTAATTCAAGAGATAACATTTCATATTTACCAGGTATGTTAATTGGTAAATGAAGCAGCAAACAAGCAATAGTACGAATGATACTATATAATCATTTTAGTTTTACACATACTAGATGGTTGACAACAATATTTGCAACATTAATTGAATATACGTCTAAAATCAGAGCCTGTCCATATTAATCAGAGGGTGTCCATATTGGCAGGTCCCAAGGCCCTTTCCTTCCGGCAGAAACTGCCCGGTTCTTTGCACGGTGCAAGGTTTGGGACGTGACCAAACCCATCAAGAAGCACTTCAACTTCTCGTGAGTGGAAGTGGGTCGTAGAAGATCATCATCGTCATCATCGTCATCATCGTCATCTCATCGTCATCCATGAGCTGGAAAAAGACATGCTTCCGGCAGATCCAACAATATGCCCTTAGCCCAGCTAACCTCCTTGAGATGAAATTTGATGACAAGAAGACAGAAAAGGATCAATATCCCTATATGGTGGCTGATCAGAATTGAGAACCCGAAAAAAGATGGCTTATCACTAAACCCGGTATGATTTTGGGGTGCCCCTAAATAATGACCACATTGAAAAACCAAACGATGACCAATCAGCAGGGGCACTGGCTGTGCCTTTTATCTCACCTCAACCGAAAGAGAGAAGAAAACATGTCAACCGGTCAATCCATGGTAAGAATGTGAAGAATCTATGATCTCACAGTAATTTGCCATGTGGCTGTAGGGCTACCTGTACCCCAGGTTTACATCCCATGAACCATGACTGTCCAGCGTCGAGGTAGCCACCAGAGCGAAAAAAAATCCAACAAAAAGTCGAAAGCTTCGCAGCTGCCCATTGGGGAGATTGGCTGGTTCCGTTAAGGTATGACTCGTGAGGCTCCGGCTGAGGTTCCCACGCATCCTTGTTCATTTGGGAACATGTGCAGGCACCAGAAAGCATCAAGGTAGATCAATAACCCCTTGGCACGACCATTGCTGTTGTTTAAGCTGTGTGCGTCAAAAAAAAAATGAATCCTTTTTGATACCTTACTTTGTAGACGCTTTGTGAATAGTTCAGCAATTATCGTTCTGAACTGGCATCCGCATGGTCACTGGTTGCCCGTGATAAAGCGATACTTCGTTGGGATGACTGAGTGGTTGATTCATGGCTGATGACAAGCCATTTGTTGGCAATCAATCATTGCTAAGGGCTAAGGATTTGTTGCTTGAAGATCGGTTGAGTGACAATGATTGCAAACCTTTACACTCTGATCATCTAATACAACAATGGAAAACCGCCATATATTACAGAGAAACCCTTGTGAACGTTCCATTGCTATATAGCCAGAGGGTAATGAAAATGATGAGCCATCTATGTTTTGCTGAGAATGCCCATTGGGGATGCTGGCACTTGGTACAGTAGTTTCTCATGGTTTCTCTATGTAGCTGCGGCTCTCAACTGCATACCTTTGATGAAGATCCCAAACACGATCCGGTCACGCTTGAAACCATCGCCGACAGTTGGTCTTGACCATGTGCGTGCGTACTCTGCACGCATATGTTTCAGCTTTACAACATGATTTTGTGTTCAAACATTGATGTCTTTCCTTTAAACACTTAAACCTTGATCACATGTCTTTGCATCATCACCTGCATATATTGTTACATAAATTAATGTTGTCATATCTGTTGTTTGTGATATGGCTGTGAGTCAAAACCCTGTACCCCTAGTTCCCCTATCATTTATCGTTGTTTTCCATGTTTTCCCTGTGAATGGTTGGTGATTATTCCCCATTATTGGCTGGTTAATGCTGACCCATAGCCACATATAGTTGGTATATATGCCCTATAGTTGCTAGTTTCATCCCCTAGTTATATATCACCAATATGAATATTAACCATCATGAAACCAGTTAGTTATCCACCATTAAACCTATATCACCTATATCAACCATCATTAAACCAGTTAGTTATCCACCATTAAACCTACATCACCTATATCAACCATCATTAAACCAGTTAATGATATCTACATCTACCACCCACTGCCCACCCACGGCAGGGCTTCGTGCGTGCCATGGTGGGAGCTCCCTGGCGCAGTGTGCTGGCGCTCCGGAGCTGGGGCGTGGCGGCTTGGATGCACCGGGGCGGGTGTAGCTGGGAGGAGTGAACTGGGTAGGAAGTCGTTGGGTAGTGGGGCACTATGGCACTAGGGAACCCTTAGGTGGTTTTTTTGTTGGTGGTTTGATTCAAATTTATGGTTAATAGTGGTTAATAATAGTTAACAATAAGGTATAGTCACCAACAATGGTTAGTTGTGGCGAGCTGGGTCAATATCAACTAACCAAGTAATGGGGGATAGCAACCAACAAAAAATGGTTTATCATGGTTTAATAGTTGCTGGTTGGTGGTTTGATTCACATTTTGATTATTTTCCCTAGTAGTTATTAAGAATTGGTTGGTTGACAAGCATATTTTTCATGGGGGTTGAAACCACCAACCCAGGTAGTATACTAGGGAAATGTAGTAGTCGGGTGGCTGAGAAAATGCTTGGGAACTTGTGGTAGTGGGGCACTTTCTTTAGAGGTGGGTTATCCTTGAGTAGGGTTTGTTACTACAAGTTGGCTCAGGGACCAGAGATTTACGGAGGCCTGGATCAACAAGCAACAAAATATGTGGAATATGATCAATCAAATGGAAATAGAGACTACCAGGGACCGCCCCCAGTTAGCTAAGTTGGTGAACATAACTAGGATACCTGCCAGGCAAACGGCAAATAGAACCAGCTTGTTAAATGTCGAATCTTGATGACCTTAGAACCACTGGGCCGCACCTTGTGATGAGGATTATGTCCTGGGATTGTTAGTCAGTAGTGAATGAATACTCACTAAGGATTACCTGATGATCAATCACTAGGGTTGCTAATGATTAATAACAATTGATTATGATTAATTCAACGCTATTTAGGATATATAAGCTAGTAGTTGATTGCTAGTTAGTGAAAAGTACAGATTGGTTCACTAATAGTTTCATTGTTCACTCAAACTAGTGAATATGTCGATCATGATTGATTCCTACTACCTACTAGTTAATAGCTACTGATAAGCATGAGTTGATAATCACTTTTCATGGCTGCTCCCAGAAGCACCCACTTCGGGTTCCCCAGTTTATAGGAATTATATGGAATTATGATGGCAATTGACTACTACTGGTTTGAGTTCTACCTGACCAGACTATTAACTGGTAGTGACCAGGTCAACTAGGCTTGCGCTATGAACGAACGCTGGTGGTCCTGCTGGAACTGAAAAAAGTGCACTAGTGAACCCCCAGGGCCCCAGACCAAAAGAATCATTAAGGCATCATGATTGATTGACACCAGATGGCTGTGGGTCCAGCAGTCAATCAACCAACTTTCATGGTGGATAACCACCAACATTTTGATAGAGAAACACAGGCTAATGATGTGGGAACCAAGGGTACAGGATTTTGACCCATAGCCAGATGCTATCATGGCGAATCATGGCAATCATGACTCAAGGGGATTGCAAAGATACGTTCATCCATCAGTCTCTCTTCTCAAACAAGCTGGTGCGTCAGCGTCAGTCGTTGTCAGTGGTCACTAGGATAGCCCAACATGGAGAACAGCCCTTTGATGGAGCTCGAGGGGGGATGGTAATGACTAGTGGTTAGGTGGCGCTAGGAATGGATCGGCGACAACAACATGTTTTGAGGACCATCACTGGCTGGTGGTTGGGAGGGAGCGATCAGCCGCGCTCGGGATATCTCACTCTAGCACTTTAAAGGGGGAGCGAGGCCAGGAGCTACCAGGAGTGCTGCAACCAAATGGTAGATCACACGATCACACTAGTTAGTTCATCATGGTTTAATAGTTGCTGGTGGGTGGTTTTAAGCATTGTTCTGAGTAATGATCAACAAATGGTTGGTTGACAAGCATATGCTTCGCAGGTGTTGAAACCACCAACCAGATTATCAGTGCATGACTGTTACTCAGAAATCCAAGCCATTGATGAAAGTTGCAATGTTTGTAATGATGTGTACTGCTTAACACGTATTATTCTTATTCACCATGATTATCAATGGCTCGTATCCATTGTTAATTCCAAGCCAGTCAGCAAAGAATCAGACAAGACAGCAACCAAAAGCCACCTAAAAGCAACCAACAACGCTATCAAAGATCAACTACACTAATTTGCACTCAAATCGATTGACATGTACATGTGGCTATATAAAGCTGGTATATGCCTTATTACTTGTTAGTTATCATCCCCTGTTATTACCACTTATTAACCATTAACCAACGAGTTAACCATTTGTTGGTTGGTTGGTTACAATACAACTTAGCTAACAATTGAAACACCCTATACTTGTTAGTTATCATCCCCTATTGTTAAGCATTAACCAGCTATTATTGATTAACTGCTTGACCCATGGCCATATAGTCATGCTATTACTGGTAGCCAGTAGCTTGTTACAACCACTAAAAAGGGTGTTTGGTTAGCCGCTAGTAGTAGTGGTTAATGGTGGTTGATAGTGGGTTCAATAGTGGGTTTAATGGTGGTTGATACTGGTTCCCATTAGACATCATGTTGAATCACAAGCGCAACCAATCCGGAGGGCTTCCGCAACAAACTGCGCCTCGTAGCTGGAGCGGCGACGCTGCGCTGAGGAGCTCAACGTATTCCACTTTGGTGCCTCGCAAAATGCGATGCGTTTCGAAACGTGGCAACCGGGACTCGGGATGCCCGGGCTGCCCACGATGAACGCGAAGCGGGAACCTAGGGATTCATTATTTATATGGCTTTGCTATGGTTTGACTATGATTTAAGTATGGCTTGACTATGGTTTGACTATGGTTTAACTATGGTTCAACTATGGCTTTACTATGGTTTAACTATGGTTTAACTATGGTTTCACTATGGTTTAACTATGTTTAACTATGGTTTAACTATGACTTGACCATGGTTAAACTATGGCTTTACTATGGTTTAACTATGGCTTTACTATGGTTTAACTATGGGTAGACTATGGCTATTGACTTTCAAACCATTCGATTTTGAGTTCCAACCATGGTTCGCCATCAATGAACCATCAATTACTTTAATAGTGATTGGTCAATGGAGAAGAAGAAGTGATTGGTCAATGATTGGGTGACCAACGCAACAGATAGTGAATACCAGCTGGGAACCTCGCCTACTTATATAGCTGGTTTGGCTTTTCTCAAGCTGGTGATTTTGGCTGGCGAATTCAACAGAGGGTAATAGGTGCTAGCATCTAATAATCTAATATATCACGCCATCATATTTAGTATTGATTTATATCTATGCATGCAAGTGTAATAGGTGCTACTGAGCTGATGCAATATATCTGATATTCGTCTCTAGGTTGATCCTGCCTATATGTATACATTCTATTCCTTTCTTTTTACATACCTGGTCAACCCAAACCCTGTTTGGGTATAGAAGAAAGGCTTGGTGTTCCACCGAATCAAAGAGAGGCTCGTTCTCAAAGCCTAACATTTACGAGGTTCTTGAGTTTCAAGGTATATATTTGAACTGTATTTAGATATATACCCGTTGGTGGTTTCAAACATTTTTACTTTCCCTATGATTAACTAGCAAATTGTTGGTTGACTAATATGTCTTATAGGGTTGGAACCACCAACCAGAGATAGATTTATATAATATATATATATATAAATGCACATGTTGGTCCGACACCGGCTTGCAGCCAAGAGTTTAGCTGGACAGCGCCATGGAGTTCGTCAGCATAGCATTGGTCCTGGGAGGACATCTATGTTTCACCAAATCCGACATCAATGCTGCCTGGCGACTGGGTTGCAGCCACTGGCACTTCGATGTTTAGTGATTTTTGTTAAAGAGATCAATTGGATTTGCTGCTCAAGTTCTGAGTTTGAGGGATATATTTGAGTGAATAGCTATAAAACTGACTTGGCACGATCCTTTGATATTGAATATGTTCTGCGACCGCCTGTGGGATCGGACACCAAGGCAATATTTTCAAGAATGTCAGCGGAGGACGCTTTCTGAACAGCTCCAAGAAGACATGCGCGAAAAAACTGCAGAGATCAGGTTGAACGTCAACAAACTGGGTGTCCAGTTTGGGGCATGTTTTATTTGCGCATCAGTGCGGATGATGGAGCAGCAGTGGAACTTCCAATCTTTCTGTATGTTTTGCTGCGCTTTGTTTGCCTACTTCTTTCATAGCGTGTTGGGGCGGGTCAGGATTCGCGGAGACCATATTCAGATGACAATCCTGGCATCCCTTTTTGGCCAGAGTTTATTTCTGTTTAGCATGTGGAAGGAGACGGATTTGGAGCACATTCTTTGCTGTGAAAAGTTCGAGGCGTTTGGTTTGATTTTTACTTCCCTGATGACTCTAGACTACAAGATTATTTTGCCGATGCATTTTCTTTCAGCGCTGGTATTCACCTACAAGCACTGGCAAATCGTGGATTTTGAGACTGTAACCCCCATGATGGTGTACGCATCACTTACTTGGAATTTAGGACTTGGCATCCTGATTGTGTTCATGCTGAATACAATCAAGGCCAGCATCGCTGCTAAGCGCGAGACGCATGAGTCATCGTCATTGATGCTGGGTTTTCAGAAAGTCTTGCGTGGAGTTTGTGACGGGGACGTGGTTTTGCAACGGTCCAGTTGCAACATCGTGGAGGATGCTGCTTGCTTGGAGCGTCTCTTGAAGTCCAGCAGGAAGTTGCAACACACGAATTTCCTGGACCTTTTCTTGGATGCGGAGAGCCGTGATGCCTTCCAGAAATTTCTTGATGCTGATGTAACCGAAGAGTCTCTTCCAACCGGCTTGAGGGTCTCATTGCAAGGTGCCAATGGCCCTGTTTCGATGGATCTCTTCCATACCAAAATTCCCAGGGATGGCGGAAGTGACTACAGTGTCTTGACTGAAAGTGGTTCACTTGTTGAAGGATTCGTGAAGTTGAGAAGTTGGAGGTTCTGAAAATTGGGGACCCCAAAAGGGTTGGCTTATAAATGATGAAACTGAACGAATGATTTGGGGTGTACCCAAATTTTTGAGAAACCACCAAATGAAGTGATGATTGCATGGTACAAGGCTCCACCATCAGAAGAACTCCATGGCCGTTGCTAGCAAAGCTCAGCATTGATGCATTATTGGGAATGATGATGCTTATCATGTAATAACAACTGAAAAAGTTTGGGTTCTACCGGCCGGTTCATGAGATCAGTAGTATGTGGCTATGCTTGGGCATTACGGTTTGTATATGGTTGATGACGATGACTGATGAGCATCGACAATGAACTAATCATGGGAAACTTGGTCTACACGATGTGAGGACTACAGCTTGCGCTGTCCGCGTGGGTGCGCCCAGAGAATTATTGCTGAATCTGGATGCGGATCCACAGTGCCCAGCCTTAAAAGCGTACAGGCAAACCTAATGTTTACAAGCTCTGCGACATGTGGGGCTGTATTGTTGAACAAGCATGTGAATTGTGTAGTTGATAATGGTTAACCAGATGGAGATCACAAATTGACTTGGAGGGTTATATCTATAATGTCGGCCCCCAGGCAGTTATATGATTATTCAAAGCTGTTTATAATCTAACTTCGCTGGGGTGACTTCTACCACAGGAGTGAACTATCAGTGAAACTGCTATTTGGGCCGCCAACCCTGTAGAATCCTGCTATGACCGTTTTGGAAAGTTTGGCTACCCCCAAATCAAACAAGGGTTCAATCATTTCTAAATTTGTGAGTTTCCATGGGTCCCCCATTTTTTCCAACCACCATATAAATCAATATCTCAATTCACACATGCTCATCCAAATTAGGTTATAAGTAGGACAACTATAAACCAAGGTGAGTTATAAACCAACAAATCTGACCAGAAGGGTATCACTCTGTGGCTCAGGCTTGTTGGCAATGAAAGAAGATGCCGACCAATCCTCTCGTTCGATTCCACCCGATGCACCGGAGACAGGTGAGAATCCCGCAGTGCCGCAGACCGAACGTGGCCCGGGAGCACGCCCGGCCCGGTCTGCCAGCAGTGTTTCACACGTGGTGGAAGGATATGATGAACTGGTACAGTTTTCCTTGCTGGTGAACAATTCGACGGAGATGATGGACATTCAAGAGGCCCGTTTGACCTTCGACCGTCGTTCCTTGCTGCCCACCCTTGAATCTGGCATGCCCACATTGAGAAGGTTCATCAGGCCCACTGATTGGTATCGAATCGAAACGATGATTCAGAATGTTACGAACCTCCCTGCAGAGGACATCCATGCAGAGTGCCACTTTCGACATCCAATGCTGTTCAGGATTCCAGGAGAATCTCGAAGCTATTTACGTGCGCGTGACACTTTTGTGACTTTGGCCGATCAGGCTATAGTACCAGGCAGGGCCGGCCATTTAAAGATGTTCAACGGTGGGTTGCACTTATTCTAATGAAAGATCCATAATATCAATAAATCATTTTGTTACTATAGTGGGACAAACCTGTTGCTTGAATTCAAGTTGCGCAGCTTTTGAATGGGGTGATTAATCACCCATTCACCTGTATTTACAATGCTGTTCCTTAGCAATTATTCCTGCACGTTTTTGGCGCAGTACTTGGATCATCATCCGCAAAGTAATTGGTGAACGTAGCCATGATGTGGCTGCGGGTCAAAACCCTTAGTCCCCCTGGCTCCCCTATCATTAACCATTGTTTCCCTCATTATTGTTGGTCATCATCCACCATTATTGGTTGGTTAATATTGACCCATAGCCATATAGTTGGTATATCCACCACTATTGTTGGTTATTATGCCCTATCATTAATCATTAACCAGCTAGTTAACCATTGTCATTGGTTGGGTAGTTATTGGCTTTATTATTCATAGGTATATATCGCCTATAGTTGTAACCATTCTTGAGTTTTTCTTGTCAGCCCTGCGTGAGGTACACCCACGCGATTTTGGGTTTGCTTTTCATCCTTCGATGATAGTCAGATCCGACGGCCACGCTTGCAAGACCTGGATGACATTTGTGAAGAAACGGAAGAGATTTGTGGAGACTGGGCAGTGATTTGTTCAAATTCTCCTGGTCATCTATAGTTGTAATTGATAATACTTATCCAAGCTTTTTCATAACAGTGATCTACGAACTGCTTAACTATCATTTACTTATTGACAATACTTATTGATAATACTTATTGATAGTACTTGTTGATAATATTTATTGATAATACTTATTGATAATACTTATTGATAATACTTATTGATAATAATTATTGATAATACTTATTGATAATACTTATTGATAATACTTATTGATAATACTTATTGATAGTACTTGTTGATAATACTTATTGATAATGCTTATTGATAATACTTGTTGATAATGCTTACTGATGATACTTAGTGATAATACTTATTGATAATACTTAGTGATAATGCTTATTGATAATGCTTATTGATAATGATTATTGATAATACTTATTGATAATACTTAGTGATAATGCTTATTGATAATGCTTATTGATAATGATTATTGATAATACTTATTGATAATACTTATTGATAATAATTATTGATAATACCTCTTGATAATACTTAGTGATAATACTTATTGATAATACTTATTGATAATGCTTATTGATAATACTTATTGATAATACTTATTGATAATACTTATTGATAATACTTATTGATAATACTTATTGACAATACTTAGTGATAATGCTTATTGATAATGCTTATTGATAATGATTATTGATAATACTTATTGATAATACTTATTGATAATACTTATTGATAATACTTATTGACAATACTTATTGACAATACTTATTGATAATACTTATTGATAATACTTATTGATAATACTTATTGATAATGCTTTTTGATAATAATTATTGATAATACTTATTGATAATACTTGTTGATAATACTTATTGATAATACTTAGTCACAACAGGGGAAAAACTGGTTCTTGATGATCTCACCGTCGCAGCCCCGTCCGAGCAGCTCCCTAGTGCCGGCGCGAAATGCAAAGTTGGTGTGAGCGAATCCTTTGTGCAGCGCCGTGGTCCAGATGGCATGTCGAAGCAGCAGCGCCGTCAACTGCGATGCCAGCAGCTTGCAACAGCAGCCCGCAACTTTGGGATCACAGAAGATGTGTAGAAGACCGAGTTTTAATTATCATTGTCCCTTCCTGATATTGTATTTCTTGATATAGTCTAGTTGGCTTGTCACGATTGAAACTCGGCACAACTTGCAGAGCTGATCGTGATCATGGCCTTGTGCATGACCTGCTAAATCGAATATTGGTTTGGCCGGGATGGCGTCGCTACAAGTCCTTCGGGAGGGCGCAGGCAAAAAAAATACTTAGTGATAATACTTATTGATAATACTTATTGATAATACTTATTGATAGTACTTGTTGATAATATTTATTGATCATACTTATTGATAATACTTATTGATCATACTTATTGATAATACTTATTGATAATACTTATTGATAGTACTTGTTGATAATACTTATTGATAATACTTATTGATAGTACTTGTTGATAAGACTTATTGATAATACTTATTGATAATACTTATTGATAATACTTATTGATAATACTTATTGATACTACTTATTCAGAATACTTCTTCCCAACAAAAACTGCTTGACTATGCTTGACTTGTCCGTTTTTTCTCGGGAGACCTCCCTGCCAAGGAGAGCATGCAGAAGAGCTAAGTGGCTCTGGCTAAGCATGGCCACCGGAGCTACTGGCCCTCGGTGATGCCCCGGTTATACCCGGCAGGGCCTCACAGGGCGCCGAAACGCCGTTGATTTTCACGGCCCATGATTTGGTGCCGAAAGGGGCGGCCGGTGCTTGACCTCGTTGGTGGTGCTGCCTGGTGGTTGGGAGGGGGCGGGAGCTGTGAAAGGGGTATCCCTATGCTTACCCTCTGGTAAACTAACATGGCTGGCTGGAAAATCCACCATTTATAGCTGGTTTCCCAGGGCTTCCTGTGAAAAATTGTGATTTTCCATTGCCACTTTCGTTTACCAGAGGGTAAGGTGGCCAAAGCAACAGATGGTGAACACTTTCTGGGAAACTTACCTAGTTGCATGGCTAATCCACCATCAGGCAGCTGCTTTGCCTGATCTCAAGCTGGTGATTTGGGCGGTGAATTTAACAGAGGCCGTGCCAAGTAGCTTTTACGACTGGCGCTTGGTTTGGGGCCAGGAGCCATCCACGGCCATCTCTTGCGAAAGCTAAGGCTTCCAACGAAATGGTAGATGATTACAAAGGTTGGGCCCCCAAATGTTAGCTAACTTGTTTCATAACTGGGACAACTACTAGATTGGGTAGTTAGATGTTTTCTCAATCAACTTATAACTAGGGGGCCTCCCCGTATATATTTTATTTGTGTTCATGTATACATTTGGAACAGGTGCTACTGTGTTTTTTTGCTATGATTTTCGGAATTACTTGCCATGCAATATATAATGTTTGTCCCTTGGTGACATCTCAAGTTCGCCTTGGTGTCCCATTTCAATGGCCCAATGAATCAACCTTTGGTTTATTGATCCGGGGTTAACATGATTTATAAGTGGTTGGTGGTTTCAAACATTTTTCCCAATTACTTTTTAACAAATGGTTGGTTGACTACTATTTTTCATAGGGGTGGTTCAACCACCAAGCAGATAACTATACATTGAATGTGTGTGTTCGGTGTCCATGGCTGGCAGCGTAGAGTTTAGCGGCATCTGTGCGCCATGGAGTTCCTCAGCATGGCATTGGTCCTGGGAGGACATCTATGTTTCACCAAATCCGACATCAATGCTGCCTGGCCACTGGGTTGCAGCCACTGGCACTTCGACTTTTAGTGGGTATTTTCTTTAAAGGGATCAGTTGGATTTGCTACTCTAAGTCCGAGTTTGAGAGATGGATTTACTATGCACAAAAGTTCGCTCTTTAGAGATATATTTCTGTGAATATCTGTAGAATTGACTTGGCATGATCCTTTGATATTGAATATTTTCCGCGATGGCCTGTTGGATCAGACACCAAGGCAATATTTTCAAGAATGTCAGCAGAGGACCCTTTCTGAACAGCTCCAAGAAGACATGCGCGAAAAAACTGCAGAGATCAGGATGAACGTCAACAAACTTACTGTCCACTTTGGGGCATTCTTCATTTGCGCATCCGTGCGGATGATGGGACAGCAATGGAACTTCCAATCTCTCTGTATGTTTTGTTGCGCTCTGGGGGTCTATGTCATTCATAGCGTCTTGGGCCGGGTGAAGATTCGTGATCATTCTCAGATGACAACCGTGCTATCCCTTCTGTGCCAGAGCTTACTACTATTTAGCATGTGGAAGGAGACGGACTTGGAACACATTCTTTGCTGCGAAAAGTTCGAGGCATTTGGTTTGATCTTTACTTCACTGATGACTCTAGACTACAAGATGATTTTGCCCATGCATGTGATTTCAGCCCTGGTATTCACCTACAAGCACTGGCAAATCGTTGGCTTTGAGACTGTAACCCCCATGATGGCTTACGCATCACTTACTTGGAATTCAGGCTTCGGCGTCCTGATCGTATTCATGCTGAGTACAATCAAGGCCAGCATCGCTGCCAAGCGCGAGACGCATGAGTCATCGTCACTGATGCTGGGTTTTCAGAAAGTCTTGCGTGGAGTTTGTGACGGGGACGTGGTTTTGCAACGGTCCAGTTGCAACATCGCGGAGGATGCTGCTTGCTTGGAGCGTCTCTTGAAGTGTGGCAGGAAGTTGCAACACACGAATTTCCTGGACCTTTTCTTGGATGCGGAGAGCCGTGATGCCTTCCAGAAATTTCTTGATGCTGATGTAACCGAAGAGTCTCTTCCAACCGGCTTGAGGGTCTCACTGCAAGGTGCCAATGGCCCGGTGTCGATGGATCTCTTCCATACCAAAATTCCCAGGGATGGCGGAAGTGACTACAGTGTCTTGACTGAAAGTGGTTCAGTTGTTGAAGGATTCGTGCAGTTGAGAAATTGGAGGCTCTGAAAATTGGGGACCCCAAAAGGGTTGGCATATTGCTAGAAATGGTCAATAGACGGGATGATTTGGGGGGTACCCCAATGAAGTGATGATTCCATCGTACAAGGTTCCACCATCAGAAGATATACATTGGCTGTTCCCAGAGAGGCATGGATGCATTTTTGGGTATGATGATGCTTATCAAGTACAAGGAGAAAAAAGTTCAAGTTCTACCAGGCGGTAGATTGGTAGTATGTGGCTATTTCTAGATATTAGGGATTGTGTTTATCAGATGGAGATCATCATGGCTTTTATGTAGACTGTGGGCCCCCAAGCAGTCATGAACTAATTCAAGGCAGTTTAAAATCTAAATTCCCTGGAGTGACTTCTACCACTGGGGTGAACTATCAATGAAACTGCGATTTGGGCCCACTTTGCGTAACCGTGCCACATAGCATATGTTCACATTTGCTTACATGCAACGACCCGGTGTCGCAAGTCAATCTACCAGCACCATGGAGTATGCTGGTCACAGAGTCAGATCTCCGAAAAATTCAGGTCAGCGCCAGGCTGCCAAGTGCAGAGAACTGGTGTAGAGTAGAATGCACTGCTTGGTGCTGACCGATGCCAGGAGCGATTGGGATATCCACATATCCTTCTAAAGGGAGAGCGGTACCAGGAGTTGTGTAATAAAATGGTATTTGAGTTTACTCGTTAATTCTTGCGTAAATGATTTGAAATATTGGGTACCCCATAATGTTTCTGATAACTTAGGCATAGTTTACGAACAATTGGATATTCGCCATCATGTAAGCATCATTGAATCATCAACCAGATATCATTTAACCGACTACCCATTGAACATTTTGATGCCAGCATACCCTAACCGCCGACTCTGTTGGTAGCATTGGCCCTTTTTTGATTGGCCTGGCAATGGAACACAAACGATTTATAGTGTTTGTCTTTCCCAGAGGTGATGGATGATGGCTTTTTTGATGGTGGCCAGTGGTTGGTTATAGAATCATGGTTTTATCTTGGTTAAGTAGGGCGAAGCCATAGTGATGCCCCAGCAAATAGATGTTGTTTAATAGTGGTTAATGTCGTGGCTATGAAATGTGATGATTTCCCAATGGCCAAGTAGAACTATCGCTTGGTTTACTTATGTTGTACATACGATAACTAGCAATCAAGGTGCGTACCAATATTTACCCAGGTGGATTATAAACCAACAAATCTGACCAGGGGGGTATCACTCTGTGGCTCAGGCTTGTTGGCAATGAAAGAAGATGCCGACCAATCCTCTCGTTCGATTCCACCCGATGCACCGGAGACACGTGAGAATCCCGCAGTGCCGCAGACAGAACGCGGCCCGGGAGCACGCTCGGCGCGGTCTGCCAGCAGTGTTTCACACGTGGTGGAAGGATATGATGAACTGGTACAGTTTTCCTTGTTGGTGAACAATTCAACAGATACTAGGTCGCGTACAGCCACTAACTTAGTTTTTTGTTTTTTGGAGGGTTGCATGGATTTAAAGATTATTTTGGGGGTATCCACTACAGAGGTGAAAACATGAAGCATTTAAGGTTTGGGGTCATCCACCAAATAATAGCCACTAACTTAGACTTATGATTTACCAGGTATCCACTAAAGTTTTTATTTGAGGGATCCAAAAGCCACCAAGGATATGATGGACATTCAAGAAGCACGTTTGACGTTCGACCGTCACTCCTTGTTGCCCACCCTTGAATCTGGCATGCCCACATTGAGAAGGTTCATCAGGCCCACTGATTGGTATCGAATCGAAACGATGATTCAGAATGTTACGAAGCTCCCGGCAGAGGACATCCATGCAGAGTGCCACTTTCGACATCCAATGCTGTTCAGGATTCCAGGTGCCGAGTTGGGTCAAGCAGTGAACCAACCAATTTCATAGTGGTTTAAAACCAAGAAACCTATAGGGAAAACAGCCTGGTTAATCATAGGGGAACCAGGGGTACAGGGTGAACTGACCCACAGCCAGGTGAATCTCGAAGCTATTTGCGCGCACGCAACACCTTTATAACTCTGGCCGATCAGGCTATAGTACCAGGCAGGGGTGGGCATTGAAAGATGTTCAACAGGGGTTATAGAAGTGGTTCAGCTATACTAGTAGTGAAAGATCTGTATTTATAAACCATATACCAGTGGGACAAACATGTTGTTTGAATTTAAGTTGTGTAGCTTACCTGGAGGTTTTGGCGCAGTACTTGGATCAGCGCCCACAAAGTAATTGGTGAACGTAACCATGGTGAATGCAACTGACCTTTTTTGCGGATTATACCATTGATCAAATGGTTAGCCATGGTTACTACCTACTTACCAGCAGCCCGCCCTTGAGGTACACCCACGCGATTTTGGGTTTGCTTTTCATCCTTCGATGATAGTCAGATCCGACGGCCACGCTTGCAAGACCTGGATGACATTTGTGAAGAAACAGAAGAGATTTGTGGAGACTTGGCGGTGATTTTCGCCAGTTAGTTGATAGTTTGGCTGGTGATTGCAAGGGACTAAGGTGCCAGGGGTACCAAGTAGCCCTTTAAGGCCCGTATCAGAGGGGGAGCGAGGGAGCAACCAGTAGGGTTCTGACTCAATTCTAGTAGTGGTAATTGATCATGCATAGTGGTAATTTATGATCCTAGAAATTATGATACTTTCATGTAACCACTGATTTGCTGGTCATTTCTTGTGATTAATACTTAATGGTGACATGATCAATTATGAACAATTCCGATGTTTCAAGAAATCTCGTGTACCCATTATAACCATTGTAATCACGTATGATGATAATGGTTTACATGCCTATACATGACCAAAAACTGCCTGATTTTCTGCTGTTTTTCAGGGATCGCAGGGATCCACCATGCCAAGGAGAGCGGGCAGAAAAGCTCAGTGGCTCTTGAATGCATGGCGGCTCGTGACCCAACGTGCGCTGCACCGGTGCATTGGCTGAGCTCCTGCCCCTGCGCTGTCACAGGGCGCCAGCCCGCAACACAGCATGAGTTGGTGAGCGACCGCATCCCAACTTGGTGCTGGCTTGAAGTGATTTGAAACAGTGATCTGGCTGGTGGTTTGACATTTTGCTTATTTGACATACAGTAACTTATAAAATGTTTGATGGACTGCCGCATATTTTTCAAAGGGGTGGTGAGCACCACCAGCCACCGATGGATCGGAATCTTTGGGTTTGCTTTTATTATGTTCTATAAAGTTT
The DNA here is from genome assembly GCA_009767595.1 of Symbiodinium kawagutii. Lineage (NCBI taxonomy): Eukaryota > Dinophyceae > Suessiales > Symbiodiniaceae > Symbiodinium > Symbiodinium kawagutii. Next base: position 118,145 of record VSDK01022536.1, read on the forward strand.
CACTTCCGCACGCCCTGGAATCCGCACATGACGAAGCAAACATCAAACTCATTGATCACCAGGGGTGATTTGTGATATGCAACACCTATCCTAAGCATATGTAAGCATACCATTGGCCCCCAAAAACCTTGAAACAGGTAGGTTTTTACCCACTAAAGTATGGGCTATAAGATGTCATAAGCTATAGAAATCATGGTTTTGGGGGGCCCTAGGTATACTTGCTAGGTATGCTTACTAGGGCTATACTTTGGGAGCCCTAGGTATTATAAAGAAATACCTGTGGTACCATAAGCTATAGTACCTGTGGCCTCATCCAAAGCATACCATGCCATCTCATCGTGGAGGCTTCAAGTGGAGGCAGGGCTGCAGGGCGCCAGGTGGCACGGCTTCAGAGAAAACCGGAGCTTTCGCGCTGTCCGCGCGCGTGGGAGACGGTGGTGTAGGTCACGGTCGTGTGACCAATGCTTGAGGCTAAACATCATTTGGGGGTACCCCTATGACTTGAGAAACACCCATGGCTAACCATCACCAACCATCAATAAACTGGATAGAAGCGGATGGTTAATGAATGATGATCATCATCAAGAATGGTAACCCAGGATGAAGCTAAACCCCTGGTTGATCAATAGGGGGTATCTCCCAAAAGCCTTGGTTTCCTTTCAAAATGGTGACCCCCCCATACCGGAAGGCTTTTCCCTCCATAGTGATATCCATGATGGGTGATGATTTCCCTCCATAGTGATATCCATGATGACAATATGATGGTTTTGAGAGAGACTGTCTAGTACTATTGGTTCTTATCCCCTTGTGTGGTGATGATTGTGACCACCTGCAGTTAGTCATTTGGCTGGTGCTTCGGAGCGAGGTCAGGGATCAATCCCTACAGCGTTTTAAAGAGGGAGCGATTTTGGAGCTACCAGGAGGGTTCTAATCCAATGGTAGACACCATCGTGTTTTCTAGTACTATCTTTTGTTTTTAAATCCCCTGCAGTCAAAAACAATTGATTCAGCATGATCAATCAAACCAGTCAACGCTTTGGTTGGTTCGAAACAGTTTTCATCTTAAGGGTTGGTTTCTGAAACTAATCCCTGACATAGAATGACATACCGCCGATCCTATCAATCATGTCAACGGTTGGTATTAGGCCCTAACATGACAGGACGGATGTGGCATCAATTCGGAAGGCTGTTATGGCCCTTAGTGCCGGTGAAGCCAAGGTCTGTGTAATCGACAATGGTGCAAACTATCCCGTTATGATTTTGGAATAGCATGAATAGCCATCGATAATTGACATCTTACTGTAGCAACCGATCTTAAATCATTGACCATTGATAACCTTTGATCATTGGCGCTGAAAAATGCCATCATTGATCATCATTTTCATTTAGCGATCATGTAACTATCATTGAATGCCAATTCATGATCAACCATCAACATCACCAACTACCGTTTGACCATCAACATCACCGTCATTTACCCATCAATTATCATCATTGCATTCCAAATCATTCATCACCATCATCACCATCACCATCATCATCATCCCAGGCTTTCCCCATCACATCCGGAAGTGATCTCCCCATTTGTGCACCGTATCAGGTGCTCAGATCCGGCGCTCCGGGCACTGGACACGTTGCACCTTGCTGCTGGGAACCATGCGGACCTGGCAGGTGCGCAGGGCAGCGATCGCCGTGGTCGTGCTATCCGCGGCCGGGAACGCTTCGGTGACCGGTCGAGTTGACGGTGAATGATGGGCTCAGGATGGCTTACCCTTCAGTGAACTGGCCATGGGTCAAGCAGTTAACCAACCAACTTTCATGGAAAATTTCCACCAACAATTTCATAGGGAAAACAGCCTGGTTAATGGTAGGGAACCAGGGGGACTAAGGGTTTTGACCCACAGCCAACGAGCCTGGCGAAAATTTGACCCTTTTTCATGGTAAATCAAGGGAAAAGATTTACAAATGGTGGATTCTCCATTGCTAGGTTAGGTCACCGGAGTGTAATCGTTCAGCAACTGGATGTAGTTGCGAATGGTTTATACTTGGAGCTTGGGTTACAACTGGGAACCATAATGGATCCGATCAAGTAGCTGAAGTAAGCCCTATGACCATGGTTTACCAGCCGCTAAGTGGGGGCAGTACATCCAAGAAATGATAGCTAAGGATGGTCAACGGAAATGGTTCATGACTTGGTTGTATAAGTGTTTTTTTGTGACTAATGACCATCCATCCTTAATTCAATGACCATCCTTAATAACCATAGCTTGGTCAATGACCATGGTGTTTTTGGGGGGTATAGTTGGTTGTTGGACTAATCAATATGTTTCATCGGAGCTGAAACCAGCAGCCAATTCATGAGTTAGATTGACTAAGGATGGTTCGAAATGATACAGCTCAAGGATGAAGCTACGCATAATGGTACCTCAACCAAGGATGGTTGTAGAACATGATATATAGCTCCAAATGCTCAATGGTTAACATTCAATCATAACATTAGGTCATACGCTTGGTAAATCCTGATACGGCTGAATCAGCATCATGCTGGCAGACAATGGTAGATCATTTCCTATTTAATGATATTACTGGTTGGTGGTTTTAATCATTTTTGATTTTCCCCAGCCATGTTAACAATTGGTTGGTTGACTAATATTTTTCATATGGGTTGAAACCACCAACCAGCAGCAGTTAATCATGGTACTTACTCAGCCAGTTCTTCAGGGAATCTTTGCTGTTTTCGCTCTGCATACTTTTGCATTCGCACAGCAATCGTTAAGGTTTCCAATCATGATGCCATATCTATAGTGGTGGCAAATTAAAGCTGAACTTTGCATACTCATCCATAATGGTTCTCCATCATGGTCAGTAATTCAAGCTGAAGCCATACCTATTGACGGTTTACATTCATCAGCTCTAATCCTTTGTCGTAGTTACTCACGAACGTAAGCCTTCTAAGTGCTTGGTCATGGTTTGTGATAGTGACGCATTGATCGTTAGCGCTTCGGGTTGACTTGTGGATCAATCGTTCAACAACGAGGCATGATGGCAGTCAATACTGTCACATTCCGCTGGTCATGACCATCCACGATTAACAACTCTACAGGTGTTTTAAGGCAGTATCAAGTGATAGTTTATGCCCTGAGTACTTCATTGATATGAATGATAGCGGATAAGTATGAAGAACTATCGAAGATTACTGATCACAAACTGATCGTCACTCTGAATGTTAACCCTGGATTAGCAAACTCCTGGTTGATTTTGATAGGGGGCATCCCCCAGCATCAACCTGGCGACCTGGTAACCCTCCCCACTGACTCAACCTATGGCACGTATGAAGCTCAGCCAGTCACAAGGCCGCGACTGGTCGTCCCTGCGCCAGGTTCGAGTGAACGATGTGGTGCTCAACACCGTCATTGACATCCAGGGGAAAGGCGCGCCGTCGTCAGCTGGATGTGTATCCCACTGTGGTGATGTTTTCACCATGGCAACAGCGGTTAGGGGACCTCCCAAATCATCCAATATGAGGTACTAATAATGATTAGTACTATAAGAGCGTGTAAAAAATTGGTAAAAAAAATTATCCCTCCCAAAATGAGTTAGTAATAATTAGTTAAAACCATCTATTCGTACAAAGAACATCCCTATTTTTGGGGTGCCCCTATGGCGGATAAGAAACCACAACAACTACTGATTCGTGGCTGATCACTCATGCAAGCTTCACCCCATGAGTGTGCCACCCCCAGGCGCTCGGTGGTGCAGTAGTTTGCACGTCTTCGAGCGCTTGCCGCAGATGTCCATGGCGCAGGATGTCGTAGGCGCCAGCCGTTGGTCCAGGAGATGTCGCTGAGGAGCTTGGCCCACAAGGGACCGGAGCCTCCAATCTTTAGCTAAGTTGTATTAGAACTCGGGTAACTACCAGGCACATGGTGGATATAACTAGCTTGTTCAATGGCGAATCTGACCCCCAACTTATCACTGGGAACCTTCGCAGCTATAACCATGGAGGTTATAATTAATTTATAACTATGGCTTCTTAACCAACTTATCACTGGGGGGCCCGCCCTTGTATTACCAACACTCCTGGTTAAAGCACAATGGTAATACGACAGAGGCATCAGAATGATCAACCAGCATCATCGCACTTTTACACTCAATTTCTCGATAACAACTGGAAAAACTACGATGATTATATACCATTTGGTTAGTGGCCACTCCTGGTAGTTCCAAGTCGCTTCGCTATTATTTATTAAGGCTGGAGGGATACCCCAGGCTTCTCCCAACCAACAGCCAGGTACCTGTCACTAAGTGGGGCAGTACATCCCATCCAGGTATTGATAGCTAAGGATGGTCAAACAGTACTGGTTCATGAGTAGACGGTTCCATGTTCTTAGGGATAAGGCACTACTTGGATGATTATCCAACTTAGTGACTAGTCAGTAACTATGCCCAGTCACTCGTTCGTAAAGAGTAATGGTTTGCCAAACTACTGGTTGGCGGTTTGATTAATGCTAATTGTGTTTTCCTAGATATTTATAGGTGCTTGGTTGATTGACCAATGACTACTGTTTTTCATAGTGGTTGAAACCAACAACTAGCCTATCAGCTGATCATGTTTTTTTTTGTTTTTCTGTGGAGCAATTTTTGGCCGTAGTTGCAACCGGAACTACTGCCTGCAGCAGCATGGCCAACAGTGCTGAGCTGATGATGATATTGACGATGATTGATCAGTTACTAGAGCTATTGCTTCCTAACCTTGAGAACATGAATAAATGATAATAAATGATTATACACTTTTCCGAATTGCTCTTAGTCAGCAACAGTAGTTAGATCATAATTGTCATTGGTAGTGCACAGTGAACTAGTATTTGAATGATAGTATCAACCTGACTCCCCATTATTTAGTAATAGCTCATCATGCTATTGTGAGTTCCTGTAGTTCATTAGGTAATTAACAATTGTTAGTTTGATAAGTGGATGATGAATCATTATTACAATGGACCATACTACCATACTTTTCAGAATGCTATAATGATTATTATTTCTATAGTTGTACCTATTTCACATATTGCTAACCATGGACCATTAACTATTCTATGAGTGATTTCAACCATGCATGCTTGCCTGTTGGACGCCCCGGCCAAACAAATCAACCATGCATTAATGACAAACTAATCGGAATAAACTGTAATCAAGTATTTATTGCCAGTACTTAATTCAATAGTTTTGTAAGTATCATATAGTTCGTCTAAGATTGATAGTTTCCATTAGCAATTTGACATTTCTTATTTTATTTAATCATGAAGAATTTCAATTTAGTAATGTGGCTAGTCCAACTTAGTCAAACATTTCATCGTTCATTCACCTATTTCTTTAGTGAACTATTAGCGACTACTCACTAATCATGATGATAACCAAAATTCAAGTAGTGAAAGCCATTATGCGTTTGAACCCATCGCAAAAGCCATTTAAAAGATGGCTCAAAAATTCTATGACCTAGCAATTAAACTACTTATTATCAACTAGTAATTCAACTATTTCTATGCTTGTCAAAAGCGCTAGCAACCATCGAAAAGAAAACACCATCGAAAGTTGGTAGAAATCAATTATGATGTATTACTAGTTGCCAACTACTATTTTCTTTGGTTTCAACTAGTTCAAAACTGATTATTGCTAGTAGAAGCCATAGATAAATCAATATTGTTTGAATACTGATTCCTACTTCTGATTTTCACTAAAAGACAATTGAATACTAATTTAATACTTATATTCAACTAATCAATGCTAATGAAACACTGATAACACTACTAGTGCTAATGATTTCCTGACTAGTAAAATCCTAAATTACTTTACTTCGAGTGATCCCCACCATGTGATTTCAACACCGCTTGTTGACTCCACTTTTGTCTGACATTCTCTCCGACATTTAGAATGATATTCTTTCTGACATTCTCTCCGCCATATCTTCTGACATTATTTCTGACATATCTTCTGACATTCTCTCTGGCATACCCTTTGACATTCTTTCTGACATGTCTTCTGGCACATCTTCTGACGTTCTTTCTGACAACTTTCTAGTCGGACATTCTTTCTGGCATATCTTTTGGCATTCTCTCTGACATATCTTCTGACATTCTTTCTGACATGTCTTCTGACATATCTTCTGACATTCTCTCTGACATTCTTTCTGGCATATCTTTTGACATTCTTTCTGACATGTCTTCTGACATTCTCTCTGACATTCTTTCTGGCAAATCTTTTCACATTCTTTCTGACATTCTCTTTGACATTCTTTCTGGCATATCTTTTTGACATTCTCTCTGACATATTTTCTGACATTCTTTCTGACATGTCTTCTGACATTTCTTTTGACATTCTCTCTGACATTCTTTCTGGCATATCTTTTGACATTCTTTCTGACATGTCTTCTGACATCCTCTCTGACATATCTTCTGACATTCTCTCTGACATTCTTTCCGGCAAATCTTTTCACATTCTTTCTGACATCTCTTCCGACATTCGTTCTGGCATATCTTTTGACATTCTCTTCTGACATTCTTTCTGGCATATCTTTTGACATTCTTTCTGACATGTCTTCTGACATTCTCTCTGACATTTGTTTCTGGCAAATCTTTTCACATTCTTTCCGACATTCTCTCTGACATTCTTTCTAGCATATCTTTTGACATTCTCTCTGACATATCTTCTGACATTCTTTCTGACATGTCTTCTGACATTCTCTCTGACATTTGTTTCTGGCAAATCTTTTCACATTCTTTCCGACATTCTCTCTGACATTCTTTCTAGCATATCTTTTGACATTCTCTCTGACATATCTTCTGACATTCTTTCTGGCATATCTTCTGATGTTCTGTCTGACATGTCTTCTGACATATCTTCTGACATTCTCTCTGACATTCTTTCTGGCATTCTTTCTGACATTTCGTCTGACATTCTTTCTGACATTCTTCCTGACATTTCTTCTGACATTCTTTCTGACGTTCTTTCCTCGCGGTTGAGGTCCGGCAGGGACCACTGGCCGCGGATGGTCGTGGTTGAGGTCCGGCAGCGACCACTGGGCGGATGGTCCTGGTTGAGGTCCGGCAGCGACCACTAGTCGTGCATGGTCGTGGCTGAGGTCCGGCGAGGAGAAGGAGAAGAAGGAGGAGAAGGACGTATCAGCTCTGATAAAATCTAACAACCCTCACCTGACAGGTGGGGAATCACAAATAGCAAATTACTAATAGTAGATTAGCCATAGAAAAAATGCATACTAGGAGATGCCATAGACTACTTATCGCTAGTGTATCAATTAGTTATGGCTTATCAACTAATTAGCTAATCAACGAGTTAATTCAACACCTAATTAGTTGATAAGCCATAACTAATTGATAAGCCATAACTAATTGAATTCAACTAATGCTAATTAACTAATTGCTAACATAATTGTTTATGGCTTCAACTAATACTAGCAACTAATCGCTAGTTAAAGCCATCGAAAAGTTGCTGGTGCCAGGTGCTGGCGCTTGCGTTGCTTCGTTGCGCGGAGGCGCCGCCTGGCGCCGAGCGCTGAGCTTTTGCCGCTGGACATCGGTGGCCGCGAGGCTGCAGGGGGGGTTAGGTGCATAGCGTGGGTGGGCGGGTGGGGTGGGTTGGGTGGTTGGCTGAGGTTGGTAAGGTTGGCTAGAGCTGGTGTAGGTTGGTTTAGGTTGGATAAGGTTGGGAAAGGTTGGTTAATGTTGGGAAAGGTTAGTTGATGTTGGCCAAAATTGGTGATTCAGAATGAGATTTGAGGTTCAGGTGGCTTGGTCAATACCTATCATTTCTGAAGGCAAGGACTGTGAGTTGTTGATCGGATGGATGGTTTCGGATCACCACCCAGAGTGGTTGAAGGATGGTCAGTGAAGTGACCGGTTGGAGGTCGCACTCGGACCAAGTCGTTTTTTGTGAACTGACAGAAATGAGGTGCTCGATATGGTGGTTTCTCAAAATAGGGGACCCCCAAAAATGGTTGGTTTATTACTATAAATTATAAATGACTATAAATGGATGATTTGGGGGTACCCCTATTTTGAGAAACACCCATATAAATCCTGTTGCCGGTTGTTTTGCCCCAGCTCCTTCCCGCTGCTTGCTGGTGAATCAGTTCTGAGATGCTCTCGCTTTTTCAATGTGAAACAACAACTATTTCCTTACTCCAGCATCAGCTACTACTTGCTCCTGTTCTATATTCACTTGCTCCAGACAAGCATAAATGATCATAATTTGGCCCTTTCATTCCAAATGTATTGTTCATGGTGATTGTGTTGCCCCTGTTTGCCCATGATCCGACTGATTTTAGTTGTTGGCTGTAGCCCTAATATATTGATGTATCTCGCTCGTACTGCTTAATTGAGGTGAAGGAATTGATGCATTTTTTTTACCAGTGCCCATGGTTGTTCGTGAGAAATTGCATTGGGCTACATCCCATTATTAAAGATGTTGTGTTGACATTGATAGCGCCTGAAGTGTAAGTTTTGTTTTTCTCACATGATTTCCACTTATCTATGCTACAATTTTTGTGTGATGCAAAAAGCACGCGCATATGGATGAAGTGTTGAATTTAGTTCATACACAGGTGTCTTAGATGTATGTATTCACCATTGCGGGCTGTAGTATACATGCATTTACAAAAATTACGTCGATGCTATTTTACATGTGTAAATAGATGCATTTTTACATACACCTGCAGACATACATAAACACGCACATACAGACAGACATACTGTACATCCACGCACGCACGCATGATGTTTATATGCGTCTATATCTACATGCGCATCCCAGCTGCTGTTGGATTATACATGCCATTAATCAGCGAGCAAACTCAGCTGGCATTTGAGGTACTGTGCAACTCAGTTACTGGGCTACGAAGATGGGCCACGATGTGGCACGAATGGTTCATCCATTTGGGTTGGCAAGTTGATACCCTAGATGGTGGTTTTAGACCTTCATATTTTGCCCAACATCCATTGTTTTTTGGCAGGATGATGCTCTACTTGGTGGTTGTAAACATGCAGATGTTCCACAGGATTTGGCATGGTTGATTGATGGACGAGCATGTTCTTTTTTGGTCGGGGTGGTTCAACAACTGACCAGTACAGGTAAATGATTCATATAGGGGTGAACCCATGATAATGGATGGAGGATCATTTTCCCACCATTTGAATTATCGTCTACCATGGTTTCATGCTTATTCCACGGAACGCTAAGGATTCCTTCCAGGTGATGATTCATCGCCAGTGCTTCACGGTGGTTGATGCCAACATGGGTCAATGATAAGTTGGAAAAAAGCAGCCAGGACGATATTGTCAATCATGATGTGGCTAGCTGGGTCACAACCAGCCATCAACTATGGTCAGGAGGATGTTCTCAACCATGATATGGCGAGCTCGGTCATAACCAACCAGCCCCAAAAAGTTGACTAGTTTGGTCATTCACGGGATGTGCGTAGCCAGAGGTATAAGGACATTTGACCCGTCTCGAAGAACAGCTGACGATAGTCAGTCATCGAAGACAATGATCCAAAGCCTTCCAAGACACGTAAACAGCAAGGTGCCCTTTGGCAAAGCTAGCTCGTAGCCAAGAAGCACCATATTTTCTAGGTCATTATCATGATCATAACTCAGAATCTTCAAGATTATTAAGTCAAATAACTCATTATCATTAGCTTAGGTCAGTACCATTATCATTATATTATTGCAACGGGAAGCCAGCTGTAGATGGTCGCTTGTTGTCGGTGTGAAGCATGCGGGTTCCCGCATTTGTTTCCCATCTCCTCCAGCTGGGGGATACACCCGTGGCCACCAGGTTCTCACTGCTATGGAGGCAGGGCATGCGGCACTTCGGCATGCTGGAGGAGGGTATGTTTGTAGGTAAACCTCTCTCTCCAAATGATGATGTATGGGTCAATATTGACCAACCAACAATGGAGGATGATAACCAACAATGATAGGGAAAACAATGGTTAATGATGGGGGAACAAGGGGTACGGGGTGAACTGACCCACAGCCAAATCACCAGGAGGTGAACGAAAAAGATGATATTAATTCAAAATAGTTGAACCATGTTGAACCATGATGCTTCAACAATGATTAAGCCAAGAAAAGGACGACAAAGCAAAACAAATCGTAAGGCTTGAACCACTTTGAACCTAGCGGTTCATTTTTTCCGCAATGGTAGATTAATGGCCTTACTGACGGGGATTCATGGTTTCAACGCCATTGAAAACAACCAGCCATAGGGGGTTAGACTCGGGATGCCCAACCCGTTGCCAGTTGGGAGGGTTTGCGTTCACTAGCACATCAGCTGGACCTTTATCCCTCAGTCATCAACTATAGGGATGTAAGATCGATCGAACGATGAATTGATCGTCCTTGATCTCAGCCCTTTTGGCTGTTGGCAAGGAGCGATGAGCTGAACCAGGGGTATCACGCTCTACCCTTAGAGGAGCGAGGCCAAGAGTTACCAGGAGTGGCCACTCACCAAATGGTAGCCTCAACAACCGTCAGCCAGGCCCAATGGCGCGCGGCTCTTTGGACGTTTCAATGGTCGATGGCTACGATCTCCGGGCTGGCGTCTGGGATGTCGAAGTGGCGGGGCAGCCACGTGGGGGGCCTGTCCAGGGGTGCCTACCTTCACCAATCAGCTGTTCATAGCCATCATTTTCATGGGGGAAACCGCTACTTGGATGATCATCCCACAGATGGCAACTGGTTAGTAACCATAGTTCGTAATTACCCCTTTTGTGGGCTATATACTTGATGAATATTTTATAACCATGGTTGCCAACCAGTTTCTAGGCCGGATGATCATCCGAGTAGTGACTTAGGGGAATGCCATTGCTTTGGACCCACATGAATTGATTTTATCCAAACTGGAAAGTCATACTGTAAGTTCAAAAGTTATGTGATAATGAAGCATTACTGTAGTTAAAACCAGTAGTTATCTCAATATCCATGTGGTCATGGTAAGCTCATCAAATAAGTTATAATAAGTTTTGACAAGCTATGGTTGATGGCTTATTAAATTACCGTGAGTTATTGACAATGGCGTCAACAGCCACTCAGAACTGAAATCCTCATCGTGAAATCCTCATGAACTGGCAGTTTGCGGAAGCGATTTGGAGCCAGGGGAATCCGTATGTATTTTTTAAAGGGGAAGGCGGTGCCAGGAGCCACCAGGTGCTTCATGACAAAAGTGAAATTATGCACCGTTGGTCATGAAATAATTGGTTTTCCATAGGGGATGATAACCACTATTTAGTGATAGGGAATGATAAGCAACAATAGTGGTTAAACAACTACCATTGGTGGTTTTTAGAAATAATCCGAATAATCATTAACAATAGTTATATAATAATTTAACATTGTTATAACATGACTATCGTTAAATTGTTGTTAATGATCGTTAAATTATTGTTAATGATTGTTGGTGGTTTTTTAACATTTTCTATTTTCCCCAGTAATTATTCACCATTGGTTGGTTGACAAATAATTTTTCATAGGGCTTGAAACCACCAACCAGTAATCATTACAGTAACGTTGACATTGGTCATTAACAATCACTTAACAATCATTAATAATCGTTAACTCATGACCACTGACCATGAAACAAGCATTTAAACAATCATTAACCATCACCACATGAGCTTCCTTGTTGTAAACAGCGCCAGCTGGATCACTGGCCCTTTTGCAAGTGCCTTTTATGGCAGGTCCTCGTTGCATTGGTGTCTGACACTTTTCGGGGCACTACTTGCGAGCCTGGTTGGACAAGACTTGTTTGGTCGCCTCTATGGGCTCCCGTTCCTAGCGTCGGGAAGGGAGGAGCCCGTTCAGTTCCTAGACTGGATGCTCGATTGGCAGAATTGGCATGCCCGTACTCTATCAACATGACCTTGGCCAGCTCGGCCGAACGAGCCTTGAGAGACTTGAGAGGGATCTTTTTGCGAGGTGCTGCTGGAAAGAATTGCGAAAGGAAGTTTGAAGATTTTCCCTTTTGGCTTTGTCACCAGAGTCAAGGCTGGAGAGAAGTTAGAGAAGATGAGCAAAACGATGCTGGTGCATGTCCAAGCTACTGGCAATTATGACCAAGTGCGGGCAAGAAGGGTGGATGTGCTGAAGGGCACTGGTGCTTTGCCCGCTTTCTTTTTGGTGGCCACCACTGAGGACGAGGAGCAGGCCAACCTTGAGCTGGCTGAGCACAAGTTTGAGAATTGGTTGCACATCCCTTTCTACAAGGTCAAGATTCCCATTGAGCAAGGTGCAAAGCTGTACTATCTGAAAACCACCAGGGCTGGCAGGGCTGTTACTTTCCAGGACCGGCAATTCCCATTACAAAAAGCCAGAACATCATGGCCCACGTGGGTTGACAAAGTTTCAAGCAACGATGGTTAATGAATGTGAATTACTTGATTTCAACATCAATGTTGAAAGAGTTGCCATCATTATCAGAGCCATGATGCCATTTGATACCCAATTGCAGTCTTGCGGACGCATCTCAGTCTTGCCCCCATGTGGTTGCCAGGGATTGCACGGCCTTAACCTATTGATGGAGGCAGCCGCTGGCTTCCATCGCGGCACCAAAAATTGCAAGTTATTGGGCACTATTGGTTCTGTACTATGTATTTGAACCATTGCATGAATAGAACAGGTAAACAATTTTAAGCAATTGCTTGAGATTGACCGTGATTTGGAAGTCACTCTTTTGAAAGGTTAAAGGTAAACGATGATTCATACTGGATAATTGCTCATAGAGATGGAAACTATTCTTGACAAATACTACCGAGTGTTTACCATTTATTGGGCCAGAAAGATGTTCTGAAATATATTCTTTTGGTGCAACACTCCACAAAGAGCTCCTGGCCCAACCAGGTGTAGTCCTCTTATTCACATGGTGATGATGATTTGGGATTCACATGGCCAACCACCATGACCTTGTAGTTGGTCATGGGTCCTGCTCAGTCACCACGAAGTGTTATCCTCGATATCATTCCTTGTCACCGATTACCACATTCGTATGTATGAAGAACTGTTGTATAACTTCTTCTATTAGGCTTCTGTTCCTCCAAGAGTTGCACTGATATGCTCCTCACTGGTGCTCTTGTGGAGCCTACTTCCCTGTTGTATAACTTATTTGTATTGGCAGCAAGTATTCATCATCAACCAACCCATTAGCAATGACCGATGAACTCTTTGATGAATACCTGGTTACTGATCCACGTTGTTCATCAACGACCAACCATCAACTATCAACAACCATCCATCAGGAATAGTTAATCAACGAACTATCATCACTGACAATTTAATAACCATCAATTTGCCATCATACAATTCACTCAACTCATGCATCATGCCCCAACATGCGATACCATTTGTTCAATTAAATTATTTTGGCTCTTCATCCTCTCACCATTCATCATAGCACACACCATGGGCCCCAGACTTCGCCATCCTCAGAATACCATCAAGAAACATTGATGAAGCATCATCATTCAATCTCTTTAAACAAGTGATGAAACATAAATATACATAAATTACTATTCATTAAGTATGATGATGATGATGATGATGATGATGATGATGATGATGATGATGGTGCTCCTTCCTTCATCGACTCACAATTCACCATAACACCCACCATCATTTGCCCCACACTTCACCATCACTGTCGCCAGCTGCTCAGAATACCATCAGCTACAGCGCTGTGCTGAGCGCCTATGCCGCTGGCGGATTGTGACCTGTCACTGGGAGGTCGGCAGCAAGAGGTGATTCACCTGGGAAGCGTCAGTTGGTTGGTTCGTTCGTTCGTTGGTTCGTTGGTTTGGTGGTTTGTTGGTGGCTTCATTGGATCGATTGGTTGGTTGGTTGGGTTTGGTGATTTGCTGGGTTTGTTTGTTGGTGGATTGTTGGTTGATCACTTAATTAATTGTATTTTCGTAGTAATTCATTGTTTAATGACTTCCTTGCTGCTGACGATCTGTCACGCGTTGATGATTTGTTGGTTTGAATTGTTTCGTGCAGAATCCTCGTAGAAATTGATAGCCCGCCATGTTTAGATGCTATGGGTCAAAACCCCATACCCCTGGTTCCCATCGTTAACCACTGTTTTCCCCATTATTGTTGCTATACATTGATGGTGAATATTGACCCATTGCCATATATAGCTGGTATATCCCCTACTCTTGTTAATTACTATCCCTTATTGCAAACCATCAACCAGCTAGTTGACCATTGGTTTGTGAATATTGACCCATACCATTGATATCACATAGCTATGATCACTAACCATGGATAGTGATACCACTAACCATCACTATCCTATGGTATCCATATACAAGGTGGTGCCCCCTGGTTATAAGTTGATTAATAAGCCATTTAACTATAGTTATACGTACCACAACTAGCAGTTACCCTAGTTATAAACCAACAAATCGCTATCAAACGGGGGCCCCGGTCCCTTGTAGCTAGTTGACCATCACTGAACCATCAACCATACCCAGATGGTTTCGCTATGGTCATTTGACACTCGCCGTCCATGTTAACAGCTGAGCCTGGGCCCTGAGGCCATCTTAGCCAGGTACCAGGCTGACCCCCACACATGGTGTCTCAAGCCATGGGAAAAAAAACACCTAAAATGGTTGGTTTACTGGATGGCTTATACCCAGTAACTTTGGTTTTTAGTGTTTTTGGGATATGATGGATTTACCATATAACCACTAAAAATGAATATTTTTAGCAAGGGATCGACCATAAGCCACCAAGTTTATTTTTTAGGATGATTTGGGGGTACCATGGATAGGTGTTTTTTTCCCATGGATAGGTGATGATCCTAAAAAAACACTAAAATGTTTGGGGGTAACACCTAAAACAGCTATAAATGGTTGATGTGGATGATTTGGAGGTACCCCTATGGCAGCCAATAGGTTACTGAGTTCTGATTGGTTTTTCACTGCAGGTTCCCAACAACTAGATGATTCTTTTCTTGAGATATCATGAGCCATGTGTTGTCATGATTGAGCATAGTCTGTGGCTTCTCAAAACGGTCTTACCAAATTCAAGCCCATACAATTGGTTGCCTGTCTCGGGTTTCACCATGCTCATACCCTTCAGATGATCGTGCTTAATGGTTAAACATGGCTGTTCCTAGTGGATTGCCCTGGTATTGAGCTACTTGCCACTTGTTTTGAAGGCAAATGAACCATTTTTCAACCATTAACTCACCATGATCATCCATGATTGACTTTTGTTCCTCACCAAGAACCGTTGTGATCAGGAGTCCTTTGCGAAGCATCTGGACTCATTTCGGGCAAACCCTTTGGACGCCCCAGCAAAAAGAAGAACCGTTGTGATTGTTCAATTCGAGCTGATTCGCCATTATTAGCCATGATTTATAATGATTGATGCTGGCTACCAATCACTAACTACGTTGATTTGTCATTACCCGTTGTTGGCTGAGCTGGTTGGCCAAAAACTTGCCCATTCATTCACCAGTACTAGCACTTATTAGTGATCCATCATCATTTTCCATTCATTGACAGTGATTAACCATTGTGATGAGTACTTATATTGCTTTACCATTAAAAATCATGAGTCAACAGTTGCCAGCAGCATTTTCAACCCCTACAAGGTGGGCCCCCCTAGCTATAAGTTGATCAATAAGCCATTCAACTATAGTTATATCTACCATAACTAGTAGTTACCCTAGTTATAACCCAAGTTAGCTAACGATCGGGGGGCCCACCTTGTACCAACCACTACCAACCACCATCATTCACCAATTTGTCGCCCTTCTCAGGTGGCTTCAATCCTTTGAGTTGCTGAAACTCATGCAGTTGCGTCAGGCGCGGCGGACCGGGGCGAGCCGCATCCAGCAGGGCGGATCGGCGGGTGGGGGGGGGGCGCACCGG
>VSDK01022536.1:134097-214652 GCA_009767595.1 Symbiodinium kawagutii
AGGGGGGGCGGGAGCCGCATCGATGACCAACGTGGAGGGTCACGTATCATCCCCATGAGAATGGTTGGTAAATGATGGCTTAATGGTAGGTGAATGGTTGGTTGATGATGGGCTAATGAAGGGGTGATGATGGGTTAATGGTTGGCTAATGATGGGTTAATGATGGGCTAATGATGGATTAATGGTGGGTTAATGATGGGTTCATGATGATAGCAGTTAGTGGTTGATTAGTGGTGGGTGAATAATGGGTTAAGGACGGGTTAATGGCGGCGAATGAGGCCGGATGATGTTGAAATGATGGCTAGTGGCTACAGGTGTTTAACAGTTGGGAAGGGATAGTAGTTGATTTATTGGAATGATGGATGATGGGTCAATGAATGATTAATCAATAGGAATTTAGTACTGGCTAGTTCATGGGTGATCACCTTTGCAGTATCAATCATGAATCATGAGCAACATGGATTGGTAGCTTGGACAATTGCATTCAATCAATGATGGTTCGTCATGGCTGATGGTGAATCAAGGTTCATGTTTGTTGTTATTGGACAGGATTGTTGATTCAAGGCGACAAGGAGCTGGCAATTATCAACAAGAAACGAGTGAATCATTTGAGATCCAACATGAGGTAGACAATCACTAGTCATTGTTCCTGCGTTTGATTGGTTGATGCTGCTTTGCTGAAATGATGGGTAAACATCCTATCGTTTGTCGCTTAATGATGAGGGCCAATCAAATTCCACTAGAACGTGCGTAAGTAGCCAGAAACCTGGTGTATTAGATCCAGTGATTTTGATGTGAGTTATTGGATAAATTGTATTGAGTTGTTATCAACAAATTACTATTTTGAATCAAAAACCATGATCGACTGTCATATCGGTTCATTACTTGTCAATAGTTAATTAGCTGCTTGATGTATTCGTGGTAGTTGGTCAATGGAATTTGAATTCTGATTATATCAATCAACAGGTCATGGTGTAATCTTTGCCGGATCACTAAACATTTATGATCAGCTAGTAAATCTTTAATTTCTTGTCAAACTAACCTGGAAGTGTAACATCCACTATTTTTATGCTTGCTTTACCCATAAAATGGCGATTTTTAGAGCAACCAGTAACCAGGTTAGGTTGCCGGGGGAAACCATTACAACTTTGATTGATCAGCGTTACCAGCTGAGAAATCAAGCCCAAGTCTGCGTCCAGGTGCTGTGCGACCTCATTTGTTGGAACACCGCTGCGAATGCCTGGGCAAAGAAACTTGCGAAGCCGGCAGGGGGCAGTCCCTGGGTAACATTCAACATGCAATTTGGTGGAAGCCCCGACTTCTAACTTACTGAATTCCACATGGCACGAACAAAATGATGCATGTTTTCACAGGCCTTTCTGCTGTGCGATATATTCTCAATGACCCATTTTGGATTTTATGTGTGAGGTCATAGCCACTCTGGCGTTAGTTTAGCGAAGAAAGAGGTCCATATAAGGGTTTGGACCTTCATTTAGGTGTCCTTTACTCATGTGATTTTACCAACGTTTAAAACTCAGCGATCCCTGATTCGACCCTAGTCAATCCGTGCTTGGCTTGTGCCAACTGATAACATTTAATACTTAGGTGGCATCTCAATCATTCTTGACCATTGCTTTGCCCACCTTCTCCATGCAGATGTGCCTATTTTCAGCTAGTCAACGCACTCAATGAACCGACAACAAACCATGAACTTACTATCTATTTACAATTTATCACCTGTTAATTCTTTAAGTATTCAGAGTAAGCATCATCAAAAATAACAATTATTATGTAAGTAAGAATGGTTAATAGATGACCAATCAACCTTCGTTAATCCCCGCAATGACCCAAAGACTTTGGCATATTTGGGAATGATGATGGTTAGCAGCATAGTTGCACTAGTCCGTTGCAGGTTGAATAGACCAGTAGTGGTCATCAACCGTTATTGACCATTGGTAAACCAATGGTAAACCTTTCAATTTACCAAACTTCATCAAAAATATAGCAATCAACCACTACTTGTCAACCACGACCATGAGTCATAAACCATTGGATTTATATTACGCCATGGTTAGATAATCGCAGCAAACCGTCAACTAACTTCACCACACATGGGTTATCAACCATCAATCGAATAAAGTTAACCATCTATTGGACCATCAATTACCAATACTAAACCATCCATTAACCATTGTTAACCAAACATCGTCAATTCGAACCACGAACTCAACCAGTATTAGCCATTATTGACATTACCAACCATTATGAACTAGTAATTGACCATCAATTCACCATCATGTATCATTTATATAACCAGTATTGACCAAACTTCATCAAATATATAAGGATAAATGCCATCAATCAACCCTTATTGACAACAGTAGCTAAGACTATCTATTGATAACAGTATATAGCTCAGACTAATTAACCTCTAATCAAACATTACTTGACCCTTAACTCACCATTGTTAACCATCAACTAACCATCATTGATCCATCCTTCACCATTCATTCAACCACTGTTGGCCCTTCATACACCCTGCTTGAACCCTGATCACCCCATCTTCACCAACGGCCCAAGGACGGGCAGCCTTTGGCCGCACGCCTTGTCCTTGCTGATGCGTTTGCAAAGGCACCGGTTCACGCGGCCCAGCGACCTGGCGATTGAAAAAACATGGCGCGCCATGGGTTGATAGGGTTAAACCATGGATTCATAGGGGCTGACATCGACTATTTGTGTCCAACTATTTGTTTTGATAAGGGGTGTGCAATAAGGGCTAATGAGGGTTAACACCGACTGTTTCTGTGAATAGGCATTCGTAGGGGTTAAACCGTAGGTCAATAGGGGTTCAAACATCGGTTAACAAGCTGGCTGGCGTTGGTACGGGGCGATTCGGGGCCAAGGGCAAGCATACAGCCCTTTGGGGGAGGTATCTGGAGCTACCAGGACGATTCTAACCACGTACTAGTAGGGGTTCATATGGCTTAAACGGGCAACACCGGTGATACGTGTTGGTCAAAGTGGTTATGTTGGTTGAAACCCTGGTTATACAATGGTGAATATTGGTTCGAGCATTGGTTTTGACTGTAGTTGATACCTGTGACCTGTGAACAGTAGTCAAACCACTGGTTTACTCTAGTGGTTAACAACGGTCAAAGCAATGATCAAGATGATTCATTCTGACTACAGAAATGTTCAAACCACGTGGTGAATACTGGTTTATTAATCTACTAATGATGAAAAAATGCGATTGATGTTGGCCTGGATCAAAAAATGGTTAAAGCCATGGTTATGATGCTCAAAAAGTAATGATTATGATGGCTGAGGCAATGTTCATGAGGATTGAAGCAACCGTCATGATGGGTAATGATGGTCAATGGCCCCTAATGGTTGCTGTTGACAGAAAACCATCAGGTTCTTAAACGGAAGTCAGGATTCACTACAGTGATGGTCAGTGTCCTATAGTTCCTTAAGCACAGGTGCACACAGCTTCATTCGCAAGGGCCCTTTCTGAGGTGTCGTGAGCGTGACCTCCGCAATGTTCCTCTGCAAGTTTGCTAGGGCTGGGAGGGGTCCCTGCATGATGGGTCCAAGAGGTGCAGGTGGTGTCTTGGTGTATGGTTTGAATCGGTGGTGAAAGATGATTTCTATACTCGATTATACGGCTAGGCCTGATAATTAGGAAACATTACTGTAGGTGTTTCCCTCCATGGTTTGGCAGTGGACAGCCTGCAGTAGCCGGGTGAATGGACCTGAAGGGCAGGCAATCACTATGAACCTTCAAAAATCATCACAAACCATCATCTATCCATCACAATGCACCGTCAAAAAACATGACTTAATCATCACAAACCATCACTTCAATGATAGTCAAATGCAAATGTGGTGATCATGATTGATCTCAAAAGCTTCATGTCAACTCCGCACGAAGTCTACGGCAATAATACTGCCGTTGCGGTTCTTGATTCACGTGGTTCAAAATGTCATGGCTCCAAATGTTTCAAACTTCGGGCACGACTGGACTGTAATGATCACTAAAATGCTATTCAAAACCTATCATTGTGCATCATCAGCTATCATAGTTTGTTATGCTATCCCGAAATAAAAGAAACTCTTCAGACATCATCAACCTAAACATCATCAACCCTAACTAATCACTTGGTGGTTTCTCAAATAGGGGCACCCCCAAATCATCCTTTATATTGACCACTATGGCAATAAACCAACCATTTTGGGGGTCCCCTATTTTAAGAAATCCCCATTTCTGATTTGTCGTACTGCTGTCAGTTCACTCTGTACTCTGGTGCGCCATCATGAACCATTGGGTTTGCTTTGTAGTTTTGTCGGTTATTATCCCCCATGCCATTGCCATTTATAGTTGCTATATCCCCTCGTTTTGCTGGTCACAAGCCCATGTTATTAACCATTGAACAGCATTCTTATTGACCGGTAAAAATTCCCTATTATTGAACATTATTGGTGGTTATTCCCCTATTATTGATTATGGTTGGTGCCAATCATGATTATTAATCAGAATCCCCTATTATTAACCATAATCAATGTTGAGGATTCTGATTAATAATAATGATTCTGATTAATAATCCCCGATTATTGGTTAATCCCCTTATGATCATCATTATGAATCACGATTATTATGAATGATTGATTAGAATCCCCTATCATTGGTTAATATTATTGGTTAACTAGCCCTTGACAATCAAGAATCATTATTGGTTACTCCCCTTGGTGGTTATTCCCCTATTATTGATTAACAATGATTGGTTAATCCCCATATGATCATCATTATTAATCAGAATCATTATTATGAATGATTACTCAGAATCCCCTATCATTGGTTAATATTATTGGTTAATCCCCTTGACAATCAAGCAGCTATCTTCACAATAAATCCCTGTTATGAATTTCGTTACTATTGGCTGCTCCCCTTATATTTGTTATTTATTCAATAAGCCCTTGGTTGGAATAATTGTCCCCAATTATATTAATTGGCTAATCCCCTTGGTTGGCTATAGCCTACTAGCCCTTGGTTGGCTAATCCCCTTGGTTGGTTGGCTAATCCAATCATAATTCTCAAGCAGCCAACTGGCCCTTGGTTGGTTGGTTGTAGCCTTGCCCCATCGCCATGGACGGCCGCTCCAAGGACCGCCTGCCATAAGGGCACCGCTTGGCCTCATGCGGTGCACGTGCACCGGTGGAGTCCCGTTCCTGGAAACGCTGCGAGTGCCATGGCGTGCCGGATGTGGCGGTTGGGTGTGAGGCAAAGGTGAGGGCTAAACAATGGTTATAGATGGTTATAGCCATTAATGAGGTGAATAATAGGGGATAATAAGCAACAAATTGTTGAACAACTAGCTGGCTAGTGGTTTGTTTCACATGTTTGATTTTCTCCAGTGATGTTTAACAAATGGTTGGTTGACTAATGTTTTTGGTAGGGGTTGAAACCACCAACCAGTGATGGTTGATCATGGTAGGTAGTGGTTGGGAACAATGCTGAATCCTTCATGATAATGGTTTGATAGTGGTCAGTAGCGGCCGATAGTGGTGGACAGTGGTTGGGAATGGTTGGTGACGGTTGGTGACGGTTGGTAGTAAAAGTTGGTATTAAGGGTTGGTAGTGGTTGGCGATGGTTGGGAATGGTTTGTAGTTATGGTTGATATTAGTGCTTGATCATAATGCTTGATAATAGTGCATGAAAATAATGAGAGAGAATGGTCAAAGATCATCGTGGAACGTTTTGCTTCCAGAGAGTATTGGCTGGAAGGGCTGCTCCCATGTCTTTTCATGAAGTGGAACACAGACACCAGCATCATCCTGGACTGAAGGCCGGGCTCTATCGAAGCTGCATTGGCATTCTGCTTTACGTTGCAAGTGACTAAAAGGTGAAATTCGGAAGAAGTTGAATGTCATCAGCAAGTACTGTAGTGAGTGAAGCAAACCAAGCCTGGAGAGAGAAGAAGTGAGTGAAGCAACATCTTTTTGTTGGCCTCCCTCCAAATATTTCTGGGACCAGAGATGCCTGCAGGGCAGCTTTCATGGGCAACAAGTGTTGCTGAAAGTTGGCTCCGGAACAGCGCTGCTCATCATGGAACTTGACAGGCATGAAGGATGGAGACGACACACTTGCTGGGACTAGGATCTCACCTTGACACTTTTGGTGCACTGCCTGGCAGCCACGCAGTGGATTGCATCACCTACTTTTCACATACGGCGCTGTTTGAATCCTCCGGTGGCACCGATGCCGTGAACCAGCTCCTGACTAAAGCGCCCTTCTGTTCTGAACTGTTTCAACAAAGAAGTGTAGTTGCTGAAAAGATGCTGATACTCCTTCTTCCCTTTGTCAGAGTGGTTGTTTTCACTCACCTTTAGCATAGCTAAACTCCTTGAGAAGGCGATGGTGAGAAAGGGTCAATGATTGGTTAAGAATGGTTTCATCGCGGTTACCCACTTGCCCAGCAGCCGCACCCCCGAACCACAGGTTATGGTTCATTCTGCTTGATACATAATGATCCATTGCAACTTGGTTTCGCTAGCCATAAAGTTGGCGCTTGGGAGGGCGCGATTTGGAGCCGTTCCGAGTATCCGATGCGCTATCCTTTCAATGAGCTGCCAGGAGCTACTAGCAGTGGCCGGGTATGGTAGCAACAACCCCCAGACATGGTTTGTGATGTGAGATTTGGGTAATGATTGATTAAGGGGCGCTTTCCAATGATTAAACTTAGCGATGATGGGTTAGTGCCATGTGAAGTTCCCAACCTACACCCAGCATGCATCTAGAGATAACAGAGATAGTGGGCAATGGTCATCAGGGCATTTTGATTGTTGGGCATCAAGCGGGCGAATGAAACAGATAGATAGATAGATAGATAGCCGCATGTATTCAAACACATGTGGTGTAAAGCTACACCAGCCCCTATGTATGAAGCCTCTAGGATGCAATGCCAGCTTTTCAAATGAAGAATTGTAGTTATGGTCGTCCGAAATGATTTCCTTCGCATCAAGATTTGTGCATCTGTTGTTTATTGTGTTTGTCGTTATTTGCATCTATAACCTCAATCTGAATGCATTTCATCCATGTAGAACTGAACATGTAGAACTCAACGTTCTTGAGAGATATACATGCACATGCGCTGGATGCATGGATATTTTTTGACCCATGCACAGTTATATATCCATTGTCATTTGTTCATGTATGTTCATTTCGGTATATATATATATACATATACGCGTTTATTCATCTATATTTAGTTACACACATGTATTTCTTTTTGACGAAAATCTGTCTGTAAATGCATGGAGCGGCTTCAAGCGACGTGAAATCAGGTTCCAATTGTTTGCTGAGCGCCCTGGCACGTGGAAATCTCTGGAGGCAAGTCATTGCGGTCCCGCGGTCGTCCACGGTTCAGCTGCATGGTGATGTCTAATTTCGTTTTTAAAGGGTCAGCTGTGGATTGAATCAAGGTAAACCATGGTAAATTACGAATGAATGAACAAATGAGTTATATAATTAAACAGCAAAGAAAAATAGAACAGATGTGTATATTAGCCATGGTAAATTTAACCCATGCTTTCATTAGATTGATCCTGAATGTACTTGTAGTTTAGACAGTAGACCATGGTGGTTTCTTTTCTTGGGACTCTGCTTGCTGTTTGGGGCGATTTGCCCGCAGGCTGCCAAGTAGGTAATAAGGTTTACTAAAAGATGCATGGTATACTGACCATACATGATAGACAGTAAATGATAGGGTTCACAAACCATGCTTCATTGTTGTAAATCTGGAATGCAGGGATTAAACCACAATTGGGAATTGTGTTTAATGAATCACCAATGAATGGTGATGATTAGGTCTCAGTTCATATACCGGAACGAGATCCGGCCCTGAAATAATGACGCATGCTTGGATGATCATCCCATTTAGTTAGCGGTCAGAAACCATGGTCCGTAGGTACCATAACTGGGATGTACCGTTTACACATTGGTCATGAGGTCATGACAGTGGCTACTGAACAGCTTGCACACGTTCCTTTAGTTAACCATTGCCAGCCTTGGTAAATCACATACAGGTACCAATATCACCAAGTATCACTTTATATTATTGCTTGTCAGCTAGAATTCTTCATGACGGCTTTATCATACTAAGCATGCTTAATCATCATGGCCGATCCAACTAGAATCGCAGTAATTCATGACCATTATGCTAACTAGAATTGCCATGGCACCTAAGATAACCCGAGTTATCATGGTTGCAATGTTGGATGAAAATGCCTCAGCCGATGACCAAGCAGAGCAGCCGTTTATCTCCGTGTGGCCATGAGAAATCCTAGCTTTCGCTCGAACTCTTCAGGGCTTGGCCACAACCACTAGGTACCAACAATCAATTACCAACGATTACTTAACAAGCACTAGGTACCGACTATCACTTCCCAACAATGAAATTATCAACCATTTAGTTGCCAACCATTAGTTATCAAGAAATCCTTGTCAAACGTTACCAACCCACAACTACGGATCATAGCCAAGGACGATAGTGGCCAACCCTAGCTTGCTACCCATTACCAACCATGGGCTTTTTCATTACCAACCATTGGTTCATTACCTATAAAGCGATTGGTTCATTGCTAGCCATATGGTTATGGTAAGCTACATCTTTGGTCGTTGGTTATGGTTATCCCAAGCTTGTTATCTTGTTGGTTTGGCTATTCGTTGGTTATCGGATCATAACAATTGGTTATCAGCCATACAAGGTGGGCCCCCCTGGTTATAAGTTGGTTAATAAGCCATTTAAGTATAGTTATATCTACCATAACTAGTAGATACCCTAGTTATGAACCAACTCAGCTATGTTGGGGGCCCCACCTTGTACCTCCCAAGGCTAAGTTTTCGATGGCTAGACCGCGGCCAGGGTAGCCCTGAGTCGCGGTTCGTACGCGACTGTCGCTGGTCGAACGGTGGTTGTGGAGGTGCTGAGACCGAGCTGATGATGGTGGATGTTATGTTGGCTGATGGGTCATAGCTGATGATGATGGCTTATACCCAGCAACTTAGGTTTTTAGTGTTTTTGGGATATGATTGATTTACAATATAACCACTAAAAATATTTTTTTAGCAAGGGATGTATAAGCCACCAAGCTAATGATGATGGTGGTTTGAACCCCTATGAAAAATAGTGGTCAACAACCATGTGTTAATAATCGCATATAGTTTTTGCAAGGTGGGGCCCTAAGTTATAAGTTGGTTGACAAGCCATTTAACTATAGTTATATCTACCATAAGCAGTAATTACACTAGTTGTGTCACAACTTAGCTAACGCTTGGGGCCCCACCTTGTAGCTAGCGACGATGGTGTTTTTTTAGGGGACTGTAATGATTGATCTTATGATATAGGGGTTAATTGCGGGGGATAAACAACGATATTACTAGGCAACATCACTGGTTGGTGGATTCATGTTCATCACTAACCTTGAACTCGGGTTTTCTAATTGCCAAAAGCACTGTCAACTATGTTCAACCATCTACTACTAACCGCCATCATTCTCAGCCATTATTTTGGTTGCTAGCCAAAATCAAGCACTGCTCAAAACGCCTTTACCTGCACCAACCATTATCCACAAGACCCATAACAGAAGGGTATGCCATCCTGATTGGTTCCAAATTCATCCATCATGAGCTGACAACCATTCAGTATGACACTATCCATTCTTGTTAACCACCTTTCACCATCAGTGAACAACTAGTTCACACCCTATTCACATTACCAGCCATTGAGAATAATCATTATTCATTCCACGGCGAATAAAATGTCATCAATCAACACGGTCAACGTCATAACCATCAACATGAACCATGAATCATAGCGCATCACTGGCCATTCATCTCGATTTCGGATGGTACTTGATGAACCAAAAATGGAGGGATTATTGTATGAATATAGTTAATTGCGTGAATAATAGCCCATGGTTAACCTCCCATGGTTCATCTCCTGATGACTAACCATCAAACCCACCAACTATTATATAACTAAAATCATTCAGCCACCTTTTGTTTACCATCATATAATCATATACCATCAATAACCATCATTGACCCTATCAACCAACCTTGAATTACCATCATATCCACCATCAACCAACCATCATTGATCAACCATTTATTAGTCATCATATCCTCCCAGGCTTCAATTAACATCATTAAGCACCATTAGTACCCATTAGTTCCCACCATATCCCCTGCTAACCAACCATCATTAGCCATCATTGAGCACCGTTCATTCCGATCATTCACCCTGCTGATTACCCATCTATATCATATCCTCTTTGAAGTAACCATCATTAACCAGCAACAATTATTAACCATGATTATGATCATTAAACATTATTAACCATGAACCATGATTATTCGCCATTATCTTGAAGTCGCAAACGGGGCTCCTTTCCAAGTGGGCTTCTTTAACTAAGATGAAGCCTAGATAAATCCTAGATAAATCCAAGATGAATCCAAGACAAATCCTGAAACCATGGCTCAATGAATTTCATGGGATTTTAGTTGGAAATATTTAGGATAATTTAGCTTAAGATAGCTTGAGCAATTTGTGACGCAATCCCAAAAGCATTGTCCTTTGAATTGGCTGCTGAGTGATGGGGAATATCTAGAAATAAACCTGAGAATAACTCTTAGATTACTGTCAGAGCATCCATGAGGCACAGGGGGCAATCTGGGAAAAATCTAGCTTTTTCTAGCCCAATCTAGCCTGGGCTACTGAGAGGGTAAAACTGCAAAAAAACTCGAAAAACCCAATGAAATCCTTGCTAGTGGGTAGGGTCATCGGGTGAAGCTGAATCAAGGAAATCTATAGGAAAAATCTAGGATCACACCGAAAAGCACTTTGAAAACATACAACCTCCCACTGGGTCAGGGGTTGTTTGCTTTGGTTATCTAAGGACCCACCCAGGCTTTGGAGCCACAGGGGTGAGTGGTTAGTGTGAGTGGTGAGTAGATTGCGGGGGATGGATTGCTTTTGGAATTTCGAGGTATTTTTTTAGTTTTATTCAGCTTATTTGGCTTTATTTAGTTTTATTTAGCTTTGGTCAGCTTTATCTAGCTTTACTTAGTGCAGCACTCAACTTTAAAAGACCTAGATGAAAAAGAACCCACTTTGGGTTTTGATGACATTAACCACAGCTGCTGATCATCATCTTTAAACCATTGATTATCATCACAATCAACATTAGCGGGCTTTAATTACCATCATTACCATTCTAATCATGAACCATGATGGCAATTTCCATCATTAACCACCATTAACCACGACTAACCACCATTAACCATCATTGCTTACCATCATTTGCCCTATTCATGCCCCTGGCACCAGGCCCTGGGCGCTCAGCTCTGGCAGCATGCCGTGGCCCTGGCTACGAACGGCTTCGACACCGTGGGCTTCAACGCGGTGCCGTGAGCGACGGGGGAAGGAGTTGGGAGGGGAGATTTTTGAGGTTCATAATAGGGGTTAATAATAGGGTTATAGGGAATTACTATAACAATTAGGGGGTTAACAATGTTAATAATAGTAGGGGTTAACAATATAGGTTACTAATAATGGTTAACAGTCCTTAAAGAATGATTAGGGTAATAGGGAATTACTATAACAATTACTATACCAGATGTTTTTTGACGGATTTTATGGGATCTTAATGGTTAATGATAGGGGATCATGATGGGTTAATAAGGGATTGGAGATTTTGAAAGAAAGTTTTGGAGGATTCTAGGATTACTGAGGGAAGATATGGTTCAGATCATGGTCAAATGGAAATCCATGGTTGGGGTGGGAGTTCTTTCGGCATTTTAGGAGGTTCTAGGTGTTAATTGTAGTAGATCAAAATGGTTTTAATAGGAGATTTTTATGATTAATAGTGACCTTTCTGGGTATGTCAGGGATTGTAAAGGTTAATAATAGGAAATCATTCTGACATAAACAATAGGGGGCTAAAACAATTTTTGGTAATGATACAATCCGCTGAATGCTTGATACTAGTCCGCTATTAATATACACGGGAGATTTTAAGGGATTCTTATGGTTAATATCAATGATGGAGGAAGACACGATTAAGAATAGGGAATTATAAAGGTTAATGAATCATGGCGAATTATAATGGTCAATAGGGGATATCATGGCTGAAATGATTTGTTTGGATATTTTTAGGGGATTCTAGGGGCTAGTAGTGCTGGATTATAATTGTTCTAGTGATGAATAATGGAGAATTTTAATGGCCAATATATATTATGGGTGATGATCACGGCTAATACTAGGGGATTGTGATTGTTGATAGAATATGTTTTTGGAATTCTAGTGGTTGATGATATTTTGAAGGGATGTTTATGTTTAACAATGGTGGGTTCTAACGGTTAATGAATGATGGCAGGTCATAATGGGTAATGATAGGGGATCATGATGGTTTATAAGGGATATCATTGGTGAAATGATTTGTTTAGGGTATCTTTAGGGGATTCTAGGGCTTAATTTGAATGGTAAAGCAATATTCTAGTGGTTAGTAGTAGGGGGTTATAATGGCTAATACTAGGGGACTATGGTGGTTGATAGGATCTCTTTAATGGATTCTAGTGGCTAATGATGGAAGACTTTAACGCTGAATAATAGGAAATCCCTAGTTGGGTTGGGTTGGGATCTTTTGGGATATTTTGAGGGAATTCTAGTGCCTAATAATGGTAGATAAAAATGGTTGATGATGTGGGATTGTGGTGGTCAATAGTGACCATAATGATCATATTTCAATGGTTAATGCGATTTTTAGTGGTGAGTATTGAAATTACTAATTGATGATGCTATTGACGATTCAATGTGTTTGCAATTATGACTTGGTTATGTTGATCATAATTGACAATTCTAGTTTTTCAAGTGAGTATAATTGATTATAAATGATTTATCATTGAGATTGATAATATTTATGATGAAAAATGCCAGCTATGGGTTTTGACCCTGGAAGATACTGCGGATTGTTGATGACCCCGCCCAGAATTTTGCACAGTTGTCCTTTCCTACATGAGTATTGGTTCGTGGTCAATACCTAATCGACTAATGGATGCCAGAGTATGACAAGTTGATAACTGGGGTTAGCTAGTCGCGAACTGGAGATAAACCAGCTAGAATGATATGGTAGTTGGTACTGGTTCAACTGGCGATAGTTAGTGGATGTATGCTGGGTTCAACTTAGCTTTTTAGCTATAAACACTAAAAGTTGAACTTTTAGCAAGGGACCTAACAGCTACCAACAATGCATTGGCTAATAAATAGCGTGAACTTTGGGCATCCCTAGGGATGCCAGTGACCACGGGGCCCCCGTGAGTCGATGAGTGAGGTCCTGGTTTCCAGGGCTACCAACTTCCCATTTCCAGCAGGTAGTCACCTCCAAGACGCTGCGGGTGGCTGAACAACCATCCAGGATCATGCCTAACCATCGGTCGGAAAACCATCAGTTGGCTATGGGTCAATATCAACCAACCAATAATGGGGGATGATAACCAACAAAACTACCAGGGGTACAGGGTTTTGACCCACTGCCAGTTGTTCTTAGAAACCATGATGGCCATTTACAAGGCCTTTCTTTTGCTGGTTTGTTTAGAAGTCAAGCATCCATTGGCCTCCGTTGGCTTTATTCATGACTTTCTCTTGCTGAACCATTTGTACCAATCCTAAACTCATTTGTTTTTTGCCAGTTGGGGCATTCTCACTCAAACCCACCAAGACACACCATCTTTCAGTTGCTGGGTTTTGCCGGTCGTTTTCTTTCACCGAAGCTGAAGCCAACCATCTAAACCAACCAATTTGACGCGGCCATCTCACATTGCTTAAGCAGCTCCCAGCCATCCCAAGCCGCCAACCCCACCAACCCACTGCCCTCGAGGTCTTGAGCATTTTGGACTCGGCAAAGAAGTGGCGAAGTTCGTTGGAGGCGCCTTTGCAGCTGATCAACCGTTGGGTTCGAGTGGTCGTGGGGGAAAGGCTTGGGGTAAGGCCTTGGTGAATGGTTGGGGGGCCAGTTTGATGCTTGCAATCAACCAGTTCAATGATGCTGGCATATAACTTGGGTATATTGTAGTTATCTCCATACGGTTGGGTATGATACAGCATTTGCTTTGGCTATATTAACTTGGGTAAATGGTTTCAAGTATGCCGCCAGCCCTACTTAATCATATGGTGGTACATTATTGGTGGTTGTCCCAATCATTCATGATGGTCGCTTCGTCGTGTTCACCTTCGAGAAGACGCTGGTTTATGATTTGTTGTTGGGCACCAAGCCGATTCAACTGGTGGCTCAAGCAGTCTACTTGGTCGATGTTTATACCGAAGACTTGGGATGATTGGTTGATTATACAACTTGCTTAACAGTTTTGAGATGGCCATGGGAGAGAGAGATATCATTGGTTGCTTGCTTGATCGCTTGATGGTAAGCAGAGAGAAGTCACCATTATTCACCCACCAGCAAGAGAAGCGTATTTTGTTTTCTCATGGCGGGTCAGTGATGCTTGGGTACCCATCATTGAATTGTTGGTCAGTCAGTCCCAGCATCCATGCGACCTTTGTTGAATGCAACCAGTTTTCGAGGTGCTCGACACCATGCGGATGCTTAAGATGGAACTCAGCGTGAGCAGCAACACGTCTCAACATGCGCCTGCTGTGTGGATGGCTGATTCATATTTTGAAGAATCGTGATTTTGCACTAACTTGTTGGATTATTATTGTCGCTTATTGGTTGATCTTGGTCATTCAGCAAGGGTCATACCACATGTCAATGCTGGCTAATGCTCAATTTGTTGGTTGCCGGTTGGCGAAATGGCCGTTAACAATGCTTGGTTGGTGGTTGACAATGGTTGCTTATACATCGACGGTGTTTGTCCAAAAACTTGTTCATTGGATGCCACCGGGATCCCAATCAACTGTTGCTGGGTTTTGCCTCCAAATATTTGCCGGCTGATGCCACTCCTCTTTGTGAATGACCCTATATGTTTTGATCATATGCTCATCACTCTTTCACCTGCACAAACATATTGATATGCACCCCTTGTTATTCTCATCGATTATATATCATGCCTATTTGACATCAAAAAAAATCGAAATACTGTATATTCGTTCAAGCATACCAGCTGGGTCATGAACTCGACTCACTACCATTCAGCTGCTTATTGTCACTACTACTCACTAAAAGAACGACAAGAACGATAAGGATCAAGTAGATTCGGATTCAGACTCAGATTCAAAGGATAAGACAGGAAAAAAGAAGAAGAAGGAGAAGAAGAGAAAGGGAGGTGGCAAGCAGAAAGATCCTCCCTTTGATGAAGACTCGGAGGTGAATGACATTCACGACCTAGAAATGTTCTTCAAACAGGCCAAGGTGCCCAACAAGCTGAAAGCCGGAATGAACGTGGACATCCAGAAAATTGACGAGAAGATGCCAGGCGGCTTCAACAAGAGGGACATGCAGCAGAAAGCAATGTCTCTTCAGACTTCTTCGGTGGTGTCGGGAGTATTTCATGGCATGCCAAGAGGGATGTTCTGGAGGAAGTTCTCAGGAAGAACGCTGCACTCTATGTTGCAGTGTGTTCTGTCATGGCATCGGAGGTGCTGCTTGGGAGTGGGGAGACGACTCTGGAAGGTAAGTTCTTTGAAGGCATCACCAAGCCAACGAGGATTTGGCTAGGAAGGATTGGGACTGACACAGCCTTAGAGTTCACAATGGGAAGATCACAAATTTAGAAAAAAACAATCAGCTGCTTATTATTGTAGTTGTGATTGAGATGACTAAGCAACATTCAGGAACTCAGCCATTACCCAGCACCATAAACCAGTTATAGCCAGCCATCAACCATGATCATCAAGCTAAATGACCCATCATGAACCATTGATTCATCAGCTACGGTCAAACTGGCAGCGATATCTTCTCACATCCATGTAGGGTTACGGGATGGTTTGGGGGACCCTGAAGCCCTGTATGGATATCATAGACCTGGTAGTGAGACTGTGGATCAGTGCAGCGGTTCACGTACCCATCACGGCTGTCCACCCGTTGGGATCGGCGGTTGACCCTGGCAGATCTCCACGTCGGGTCGTCGCGTTCGCATCGTCAGCGGCTCAGGCTATGGCCCACTGCTCTCGAGCGTCAGCGCGAAGCTCCTGGAGGAGATGAGCACATCGCAGGCGGGGCAGCGCCGCTGGTGCGGGATAGCTTGGATGGTGGATGATTCTTCATGATCATTCAGTAATGATTGTTGATTGATGATGGCTAGTGAATCATCATGAATGATGATAATAATGGTTAATTCATGATTGGTTATGATGAGTTCATCATTCATAATCTTTTATTTTGGAACGAAGTCCCTTTTTGTTAGCTCATCTAACCAATCACAATTCCCCATCATTCTGGAAGATTAACCGCCAATATTGTTGCGACCCCCCAAGATGCTGGGGCTCTCACGGCAATTCGTCATCAGCTTGGAATGGCTACCAACCCCATCAGGGCCCGCTGATGATTCAGAAACCATAAGCCATTTATGACTAACCAATGGTCACAACATGGTTCATAGTCGTTGGTCTTAGTTGGCTGAATAGGACGGCTGATGGTCACTCCAAAGCCCAACAAAGTGGTTCAGTGGTTGGTCGATTGATTTATAAACCATGATTCAAACCCTTTATTCTCATTATGAATCATTATTCATCACTATTGATCACTATTAATCACTAGTAGTATTTAACTAATAGTCATGCTTGGGGCGGCGGTCCCAGGTTCCAGTGGATACCTTGGCTCTCTCCTTTGCAGTGGACGCTGGGGGTGACGCCCTGCCACTCGGTGATCATGAGATGGTTGCAGCTGGTTGTACCCAGGGCGCCATGATTGGCTCATAATGGCCAATGAAAGCTGGGGGGATGAAATCGCTACGACCGGCTAGTGAAACCATGGGTTTTTCTATTGTTAATAATGGTTAGTTATGATTAGTTATGGTTCGTAATAGGGGATAATGGTGGATTATAGCTACTACCTTAGCTTTTTTTACGCTTTTCGGGATAGGATTGATTTACCACGAAGTTAGACTTTTAGCGATCTAAAAGCCCCCAAGTGAAGAGTAACTGTGGTTAGCAATAGGAATAGCTACTATTGGAATTACTATGGTTATTTGGTAACTATGATTAGTAGTTATGGCCAATAATGATTTACTATAGGGATAACTATGGTTAACGATGGCTGAGAATGGGTAACTATGGTTAACAATGGTTAATAACTGGTTGAGGATGGTTGGTTATTCTTCCTTTGCCATCGATGATATCGATGCTTGGCTGCGCTTGGTGAACGATGGAACTTGTGAATGGCGGTTGTCCAAATGGTCATCTTGAATAGAATCCTATGGGTACATCTATATTTTGTGATCTGGCGTGTTTTGGTTCCTACCATCCCAACCTTTGACAGCTGCTTACTCAACAACTTCTCTTGTGGTTCTGGGGCGGCTTTCTAGACAATTGTCGGGTTTTTAACGCCAAACCATGGCTTTCATTTGGTCCATCACCCACCTAGCCAAAACTCTATCTACCATACCCAATGGCTACCCTGGCAAATATTAAATTCCCCTGGCAAATGAAATCACGATAGCCAATGGGCAAATAGCGCAACAAAAAACGGATAGATGGAGAGAGGTCCAAGTGCCATGTGAAGTGACAAAGAGGCAACAAACTGTATGGACATATTGAGTGATTAACTGCAAACAATCATGGTGGTCGCTATCTCTCAGATTTGTGCGAAAAAGAACCCTCGCGAACAGTTGGCTCCACATGGCTTTGCTCAACCTCCTGGTGATTAGTTATATGCCTCATCATCATCTCCAAACTGGGGGAAAATAACTATCTATCTTGTCATTGGTCCTTAGTCAACCCATGATGAAGCAATGGGTATGGCCGGTTATATCAGGGTTGGTTTGTTTGTTGGTTCGTGGTTGGTTGGAACCCAGAAGAAGAAACTTGAGGGGCCAGGACTCCTGGTTGAATGTCAAGTTGGTTTCCAGCTGTAACTATTTCCTAGTGGAAACCAGCATAAACCAGCAGTTGCTTGTCTATATTCGTTGATTTCTGTTGTGATCGTTTGGTTGTGATCTCTTAGTTTTTACCATTCTCCTCACGAGTTCTGGCAGATATTCCTGGGGGAAGGTGACCCCCAAGGCAGTCTCGATGAAGCCAGTCAGATCATGGACCAACGACCCGGAAAGCTTGACGACGAACCGATGGTTTGCATAGCCATCGCACGAGGTTTGCGAGCCACGAGAACGTTGCCATAGACCCTGGGTAGGGTTTGGCCAGAAACTTAGCTTTTTAGCATTTTTGGGGATGGATGGATTTACTATATTATATAACCACTAAAAGTTAGACTTTTAGCAGGGGATCTAAAAGCCACCAAGGACCATCATAGAAGAAAATACGAAGCATCACCATCAACAGCTGCCAACCTTCAATCATCAGACCACTGGTTCACCATCATTTCCAGGTGTCAACCATCATCGCTAACCACTTAGTTAACCACTGAATAGCCAATATCCACTGAATTATCCACTGATTATCGACCTTATCATGGAACAATAGCCAATAGCCACTTAAGTACCACGGATTATCGCTCACCACCTAAGTCGTTGATCTTACCAACTCACCAACTCACCAGGTTGGCCTTAACTTATGCATGGTGGTTCATGTAAGCACTAACTCACCACTGCCAACCCTTACCATGGATCCATTCTCCCAGGTGGACGCGAAAGATCCTCCGGGACTTGCAATCTTCAGCACTGGAGGGCCTTGCGAAGCACTGACGCGCCAGGCTGGGAGGCCCATCCGGCAGTGCGGCGAGCGGGTTGCTGAACCACGGTGGATCATGATGATGAATGATGACGGTTCAGAATAATTTGCAGTGATGATTTACGAATGATGATGATGTTGATGATGATGATGATGATGATGATGATGATGATGGTGATGATGATGATGGATGATGATGGTGATGATGGTGATGATGATGATGATGATGATGATGATGATGATGATGATCATGATGATCATGATGATGATGATGATGATGATGATGATGATGATGATGATGATGATGATGATGTTGATGTTGATGAAATATTTTCGTCATAATGATAGATCATAGTGATGTATATTGGTTGGCCTGCAATGATTCATCATGTCCTTTAATGATAAAGGATGGTTCGCCACTGAGAAGTCGGAGAAACTGTTGGGTTAAAACCAGTGGCTCTTTGATTTGTAGCATTTGTTGGGTTAGATGGTTGTTTCCATATGGGTGTTTTCTCGAAATAGGAGGCACCCCAAATTATCGAGTTGATTGACCATTGATAGTAATAAACCATCCATTCTTGAGGCCCCTGTGGCTTGAGAAACACAACTTTCTTTCTACTCAAATAAGTGTGGCAGGGGATCTAACAAACACAAGGTTGATGACGCTCCCCTGGGTGTACGATGATGGTGTATGATGAGTGAATGACAAAGAACACGGATTAATGGTTACAATGGTGGCTTATTTATCAATGCTTGTCATGGTTTTCAATAGTTCATCACGGTTCATAATAGTCATCCTGGCTAATGAGGGTGCTGGCGAGTGCTCGAGCTGTTGTTGCCGATCAAACCGACAGTACCATGTGCAGCCAAACACGTACGTTTTGATACGTACTATTTATATATATATATATTCATATTTATATACTGTTTATATTTATTTGTATATATATTTAAGAAAGAAAGATGGATAGATAGATACTAATGGTATCTAATGGTGACTATGCCAAAATTACAACACCAAGGTGATTTGTAGCCTTTTTGCGGCGGTAAAAGCCTCCATGTTCAGCTGACCGCAGGATGATTCAGGTTCCTGGTCAGACATGGAACCTGAAAAAAGCTGGAGAAGCTGCCTCACACGATCGCATGACCTCAAGATCACGAATGGGAATTGTGTTTGCACTAAAGGGATTGAGAACGCCAACGGGAATGAAACAAACTACTTTCAATCTCACACTCCGGTCATCTAGCATAATAATGAAAAACCACCATTTTCCAAACATAATCAGTGGACTTTCCGGTGTGTTAAATCACCAGAACATGTCGCTGATGGAAATCGCTGCAGCTGACCCTGGCTCAAGTCGTGAGCCTGACCCAGCAGAGCTTTAAACTATGGTGAGCCTCCCCAGGATCAGCCCAGAAGCCACTAGAGTTGACGCATAGCTTGGGACAGCAACATGCCCACCCCTTGCAACCATGAATGGCTCAACGGTTCAACCACCCCCATCTCTCACCCGCAAGGTGAGACTCCACTGTTTTGGACCCAGATTCACCACGGATGCACTTGGTCATGGAATGTCGGCATTGCTGAGAAGTCACTGTGGTTGATGTCCGTTGTTGCCACCCATGGATGGATTACTCATAGTAGATCCGTTTGTTCATGCACCGCCATTTGCTAGTTAGTAAATCTATGTTTTGATGATTTACCAGCAAAATAAAAGCGTTTATCAATATATGGATCCACCAAAATGGTCACGCAAGAATGGATGAATGTGGATGATCTTCCATTGCCAAGTTTACCAAAGCGTACCAAACTTCCAGGACGCACCATTTTGCAGCATGGTTTCTGCAGGGAGGCATCACACGGTGCTTCTCCGAAGTGATGGCTGTGCAGTTGCTTGCGGATGGAATGACCATGGACAATGCTACGTTCCACCTTTGGATCCAGGGCTTTTCTATACGCAAGTGTCGGCTGGCAGTTGTTACACCCTGTTTCTCCGAAGCGATGGTGCTGCAGTTTCTACTAATGTTTCTTGGGGGACGCCTTTGCGTCCTGTTGACGAAGAAGTTTTCTACACCGGAGTCACGGCAGGCCCGTATCATAAAGTGCTTCTCCGCAGTGATGGTTCTGCGATTTCTGCCCCTGGGGCACGCCAAATTCCACCTTTAGATTCTTTAGATGGGGGACTTAGCTACACCAATGCTTCTGCAGGCGAATTCTATACCGTGTTACTCCGAAGCGATGGGTCTGCAGTTGCTTGTTGTGGTGATTGTTTTGATACTGATAATGACAAAGGACAATGTGACATTCCCCCTTTGGAAGAAGGATTATCCTACATCGGAGTTGCCACTGGTGCAGCCCACACAGTGCTTCTCCGAAGTGATGGTTCTGCCGTGGCATGCGGATGGAATGATCACGGACAGTGCAACCTTCCGCGGTTGGAAGAAGGACTTTCTTACACCCAAGTTGCAGCCGGAAGAACCCACACTGTGCTTCTGCGCAGCGATGGCCGTGTCGTTGCTTGTGGAGACAACGCTGATGGACAATGTGCCGTCCGACGATTGGAGGAGGGACTTTCCTATACTCACATTGCTGCAGGAGATCATCACACGGTGCTGCTGCGCAGCGATGGCTCGGCAATAGCTTTTGGACGCATTAAAGAAGGACAATGTGATATTCCGAAACTGGAACCTGGTGTGTTCTATGTCGGTGATGGTGTTTCACAGCCGACTCAACCTTTGCAACTCGAATTTCTTGATGCCACCGTGCTTTGTTCAAACTTGGCTGGGGAGGAAGTGCTGCGCATCGCGGCAGAAGGAGCAGATTCACTGTGGGACTTGCAGAAACGCATCGCCCGTGAACTGAAGGTCAGCCTTCCGGACCTATGCTTGGTGCTGCCCGACGGACAATTGCTGGCTCCCTTTTGCCAAGCAAATCCAGCGGCCACCGTTGCGGATGTGCATCCGTAAAACTGAATTTGGTGCAGATTCAAGGGGTTGTCAACGATTTCCAACTATAGCCATTGTCAACTGGCGAGTCTTGTAAACCAATTGCCACGCCAAACCATTATAAAGAATAAAGATTATACCATGTAAACCACTGTAAACTGACCCAACTCACGCTACTGTTTGGTCAACATTGTGTAATGAACCATGATAAATATTGTATTGACCAGTTTGCCTATATAGATACTAACAACTGATGGAAAAACCGGTATACCGTAGGTCAGCGGCATCAATCGTTTCACTGGTTATAATCCACCAATGGATTATAAAAACCCATCATCAATCACCAGGCCATTTTGCTCCTGGGAATCGCTACTGATTGCTGCAGCTGACCCTGGCTCAAGTGGCGAGCCTGACCTGAGTGAAACGTTGAATGCTGACTCTGAAACTACCAGCTCGCTACGGGAAACCGATACGGCCTCCTAAAATGTCCATGTCTATACCAGCTCGGCTGACCATGGTAGTCTTAAATCGACCGGCAGCAATTTGATCTGTGAAGCATGGTGAACCTCCCAGGAATCAGCCCCCAGCAAAGCTTGGGACAGCAACATGCCGCCACTGTTTTGGACCCAGATTCACCACGGATGAACCTGGCCATGGAATACCGGCATTGCTGGTAAGTCACTGTGGTTGATGTCCGTTGTTGCCACCCATGGACGGTGTACTACTAGTAGTAGATCCGTTTGTCATAAACCACGGCCAGTTTGCAATAAATACCTGATGATTTACCAGCAAATAAAAGCATATAGAAGCAGTTTTTAATATGGATCCACCAGATTAGATCACGCAAGAATGGATGAATATGGATGATGTTCCATTGCCAAGTTTACCAAAGCGTACCGAAGTTTCAGGACGCACCCTCTTGCAGCATGGTTTCGGCAGGGGGGCGTCACACGGTGCTTCTCCGAAATGATGGCTGTGCAGTCGCTTGCGGATGGAATGACCATGGACAATGCGACGTTCCACCTTTGGATCCAGGACTTGCCTACACTCAAGTATCGGCTGGCAGGGATCACACCCTGTTTCTGCGAAGCGATGGTTCTGCAGTTTCTTGCGGTACGAATCTGCACCGTGGTCTGCCTGTTTTGGATCGAGAAGTTGTCTACACTCGTGTGTCGGCAGGCGGGTTTCATGGAGTGCTTCTCTGCAGTGATGGTTCTGCGCTTGCTATCGGATTGAATCACTATAGGCAATGCGAGGTTCCACCTTTGGACGGAAAACTTAGCTACACTAATGTTTCTGCTGGCGAAGAATTTACCGTGTTACTCCGAAGTGATGGTTCTGCGGTGGCTTTTGGTCATAAGTTTCAAGGACAATGTGACATTCCCCCTTTGGAAGAAGGATTGTCCTACATCGGAGTTGCCACTGGTATGATGCACACAGTGCTCCTCCGAAGTGATGGTTCTGCCGTGGCATGCGGATGGAATGATCACGGACAGTGCAACCTTCCGCGGTTGGAAGAAGGACTTTCTTACACCCAAGTTGCAGCCGGAAGAACCCACACTGTGCTTCTGCGCAGTGATGGCCGTGTCGTTGCTTGTGGAGACAACGCTGATGGACAATGTGCCGTCCGACGATTGGAGGAGGGACTTTCCTATACTCACATTGCTGCAGGAGATCATCACACGGTGCTGCTGCGCAGCGACGGCTCGGCGATAGCTTTTGGAAGAGTTGCTGAAGGACAATGTGATATTCCGAAACTGGAACCTGGTGTGTTCTATGTCGGTGATGGTCTTTCACATCCGACTCAACCTTTGCAACTCGAATTTCTGGATGCCACCGTGCTTTGTTCAAACTTGGCTGGGGAGGAAGTGCTGCGCATCGCGGCAGAAGGAGCGGATTCACTGTGGGACTTGCAGAAACGCATCGCCCATGAACTGAAGGTCAGCCTTCCGGACCTACGCTTGGTGCTGCCCGACGGACAATTGCTGGCTCCCTTTTGCCAAGCAAATCCAGCGGCCACCGTTGCGGATGTGCATCCGTAAAACTGAATTTGGTGCAGATTCAAGGGGTTGTCAACCATTTCCAAGTATATCTAACTATCCCTAGCCATTGTCAACTGGTGAGTATTATCAACCAATGACATCCAATTCGGCTTTGAGTTGCAGGGAAGAAGTGGTTCCCTGCCCCTGAGCCTCGGTCCCCGCAGGAGGCAGAAAATTACCTTTTCGTATTACAAACCATTTTAGAATATTCTAGAATAGGAATTATAGCATACAAACCGTGATAAACTAACCCCACTCGAGCCATCGTTTGGTCAACATAGTGTGATAAACCACTTTAAACTGATCGTACGAGGCAGTTTGCCTTTCTTAAGACTTATAATTGATGGGAAAAACTACGATTACTGCAGATTAGTTACATCAATCGTTTTACTGGTTACAATCCACCAGTTGACTCTGAAAAAACCATCATGAACCTGTGATATTCAATTGTCCCAACACAGTGACATAGAATGACATCCAGTGCTCACTCTGTGCTTCTATCAATGCTTGTTTCCTCACAGGGCTAAATCCTATGGCATGTATTGGTTCTTAACATAGGGATCCCCAAGAATCGTTGGCTTTTTACCACCATAGTAACTATGGACTATAGATGGCTGATATGGGATGATTTGGGGGTACCCCCCTTTTGAGAAACAGCCATGTTGAGAAACCACGATATTGGTCATGTCAATTGGCTCAACCATTCTCCAAATTTGCCAGGCAACGCCTAAAGGTCGAGCAGTGCTGCTCAAGGGCGAGCACCTGCACCTTCGACGCTCAGCTGCGCGACATGAGTGGCCCCCAATGGGACTTGAGCGCATGAGGGGTTCTTCAAAGTTCTGAAGCCACGGGGAACTCCCCAAGTCACCCGTTGGCTTCTTACTATACATGGTTTATGCAAAGGATGATGTTACTACTATAAATGATGACTAGAGAAAGTGATGACTAGTCTTGGATGATTTAAGGGTCCCATATATTGAGAAGCACCCACATGGGGATGTGTCATGAACCAATGCTTAATTGGCTGGTTCTTGTGGTGAATGATTTGATGGTGTTTATTGGGTCAAGAATGGTGGGTAACAAATCGTTAGTTAGCTGGTGAACGGTTCATACTAGGGGATGGTAACCAAGAAGAATAGGGGAGCAGCTAGATGGCTAGGAGTCAGAACCCACCCACAACCAAATTATGATATAGAACCATCTCATGATATAGATACTATCCATTGATAAGGGTTCATCAAGTCGATACATCTATCGAATTTTAGTTGTATCTATACATAAAGTGGTTGGTGTTTTCAACATTTCTATTTTCCCCAGTATTAACATGTAGTAACAAATGATGGGTTGGTTGACAAGCATGTTTTTTCACGACGGGCTTATAATTTCCAACCAGTCACTCATCAGTTTAGCTATTCAACCAGTTGGTGTCCAGGAAAAAATATCAAAGCCACGAAACATGGGAGTTACAGTTGGCCATTCAACCGTTGTCAACAATAATTCTCACGTTTTCAAGGCATCTTTGAAACTGATAACATGATGCCTTGAAAACGTGAGATGGTTCTGGGGTTTTCAAGGCATCTTTTGAAACTGATAACATGATAACACTCAAAATGATGTCGTCGTTTATCGTCGCCACTTTCCTGGAGATGTGGGTACCAGCCGATGTGCTGTGCAGCCGCGTTACGAAATGCCTTGAGTTTCGGCAGGGGGCGGGCCTTGATGGGAGGAGGCAAACTGGTGACAAACGGTTTCCAGGTGGATTTTCCCATCACAGCTATGAACTTAGTTTTTTAGCTTTTCTGGGATATGATTGATTTACCATATAGCCACTAAAGCCGTCAGACTTTTAGCAAGGGACCTAACAGCCACCAAGATTGGAGAAAATATTGCGACCATGGAGGTTGGTATAAGGACGACCAGCCGTGGGGACCAACGTTTCCACAGGTCAATTTCTGCTGCTTCCATTTGGAGCCGCATGTTTGTGATGTTTTTTCAGTAGCCCAGACCTTGAACCTGTGGAAGGGCAGAAGTTGGTAGATGGGCGTAGATGGGAAGAATATTTTGGTATCTATGATTGTTTTCGATTGATTTTTCTATGTTCTACCAAATTGTTGATGAATTGGTATCTACTTCCATCAAAATATTGACTCTGTTTGTTGACCATTTCGATTAGCCACCTTGGTTTCACCAATTGAGTAGTTGGTGAGGCCTATATTTGTTACAGAGTGGTACCCGCTGGTGAGATTCCTTGCTTCGTAACCCACCATTTAGTTAGCTTAAGTTATATTTACTGGTTGGTGGCTTCAGACATGTCTATTTTTCCCATGTTTGAGATAGTTGCTTGGTTGACGAGTCTATTTTTCATAGGGGGTAGTTCAACCACCAACGAGTTTAGTTGGTCATCAACCTACCTGGCTGTGAGTCAAAATCCCGTACCCCTGGTTCCCCTGTCATTCACCATAGTTTCCTTATTATTGTTGGTGGAAATCCCCCATTAGCTGGTTGGTTAAGTGCTTGACGCATAGCCACCTAGGACGTGGGGTGGTACCCAATCTCCATAGCTACGCACTGGCTTCACACCTGAGTCCACCATTGCCGCCCAAGGACGAGAAGCAGCCGATGCACACGGCGAGTCGTGTCGCGCGGGAGGTGCCATGGTGAAGATGATCAACTACTGGAAGTGCCTGGTGGTTTCAATTTTTTTGGAGAGGATTGGAGTTGTTGAGAATAGGGGAATTATAGTGGTGAATCTGGGATGAGAACCAGCATTTTTGTGGTTTAAAGGCAGTTATTGTGGCTTACAGTGTCCCTACTGCTTGGTGGTTGCTGGTTTCCATAGAGGACTGGAATTGTTGAGAATATGGGATAATATCCAAGGAGAATGGCTTAAACAACTACTAACAACTACTGGCGGCTGGTAGGTGATAACATGTTTTGTCATGTATATGTCCCGTTGGTATTTTGGGGATGGTTGAGTTGGTCGGTTCTTCTTTATTGACCCTAGTACTTGGGGATGGCTTATAACCACCCACCGGGGAGGCATAACGTTAAGAGTTGAATGGTTGCTTGGTGGTTGAGGGTGCGAGCCATCGGTATCCCTATGGCGGGGCCTTTATAGGGGGAGCCCAGGAGCTTCAAGGAGTGGTGGAACCAACGGTTAGCGATGCTGAAGAATAGTCAATCATCAAGGATGTTAATGACCATTCCCATGAAGAATAGTCAATCATGGCGGGATAACATCATCATAAATCATTATCCATGATGGGCTGAAGAATAGGCAATCATGGTTTATTCCCATCATGAAGCCACTGTTCATCAAGGACCGTGATCTATAATGATGTTGTTCCCCATGGATAATGGAAAATGAGTTTGATAGTGGTTGGTCACTGGTATGGTTGGTGATGGTCAACGAATGTTCCGAATGGATGATAATGGTTTTGATGGTGGATAATGGCAAATGTTGGCATCAAGATACACAGTAATTATGATTGGTTCACGATGATAGTACCTATGATCAATAATATGAGCACAGTGAGCATTGCAACAACGGTATTGTCATCCGTCATCATCTGACTGGCTCACAGTTGAGAAACCACATATTCTAACCATTCAAGTCAAGTATCCGGATTTTAAACCAGTGCTGATGGCTGCTACGTAAGACAATCGATTGCCACCAGGTAAGCTTCTATGACAATGGTTGGCCATGATCATCCGTTTTCAAAAGCCAGCATGCTAAAGCATGCTAGAGCACAAGCATCAAAGATTCACCCGAAACTTGCCTCCGCAGCATTCCACCGAGTTGCCCGTCAGGGGGCCAAAAGACCTCCCATTGTTTCGAGTGAAACACGTCCATTTAAGAAGTTGAAAAACCCAAGTTCAGCACCATCAAAATTATGATTGCTGGCTTATGATGGGCAATGATCGCTCACCAGCGTAATCATGATTGATCATCATTCACATCATCACCAAGGCCGTCTACATTAGTCATCCCACATGCCCGCTAAAACGATCGACCATTGCGACAGTTGTGTTTTGAATTGTGAACCAACCAATACTTGGTACAAGATCATGTTTGCAAGAATTGCTTGGCAAGTGAACTGGGTACTCCACCTAGCTCTGACAAAATGTTGGTCAACCGTTGCCATTTGCCTGGTATACAACTTGTGTTGCTTTGAAACTATTTGAAACCTATGTTTGTTTTCAACATTTGGGATGGCTGGTTGATTGACAAGCATGTCGTTCAACCACCAACCAGATGACCAGTCGCGAACAATAGCTGATGATACCCTTTGATGGATACAGTTTTTGATAGGAAACCCCGGGAAACCAGCTATAGATAGAGGATTTTCCATTGCCAGGTGAGCTTACCACAAGGTAGCTGGC
Source organism: Symbiodinium kawagutii (assembly GCA_009767595.1). Taxonomy (NCBI): domain Eukaryota; class Dinophyceae; order Suessiales; family Symbiodiniaceae; genus Symbiodinium; species Symbiodinium kawagutii. Next base: position 162,327 of record VSDK01022536.1, read on the forward strand.
TGGTTTACCCAATGGCTGGTTGGTTGAAGGCTTCAACCGGCAGGTGCCTGCCTTGGCCGCGCCCGCGCGGGCTCGGTGCTTGCCCTGGCGCCGTGGGGAAACCGCAGTGCTGCCTCGAAAAAGAAGCGCGGTTCACCGGTGCAGGGTTCACCATGCGTTGGTTAATGAGAAAATCTACGTTGAAAACCCATGGTTTGAACCACCAAGCTTTAGGGCTTCACAAGGGGGTGGTTTCGGGGGGGAGTTGACTCGTTTGGAAACCCGGCTGTTTCAACCACCAAGCCTTGGGGATTTCTGTTTCTTTCCCGGTGGATTTTCCCAGATTCAGAAAGCCGGAATACTGACTGGTCACACGCTGCAGCGAGTCCCTCAAGCGTTTGATCAATGATGGTAATTGCGACACGATTTTCATCCATGATATGATATAACCATATGGTTTATATGACTTATTTGGCGTTTGATAAATGGTTAGTGAACTTGTTTGATTACGATCATATAATGGCGTTTGATATGATAGTTCATCGGAATGATGGTCAGATTGACAACACATGACAGTATCATTGATGATACATACTGTTTGATAACTGATGGTCAGAGTTCCATCGCAATGTCAAATGATGTGGCATTTTGAGTTATACTGTATAGTTTATTTGGCTTTCGGGGTGTGGTCTCACTATCTTGATGCAACTTTGAATCTTGGGCCTTTCGTTATCATCCCACATATGAAGCATCAATACTTGGGTAGTTTTAAACATGCTTTCCCATTATGTGGGCCTTTCTGAAAACGGGGGTACCCCCAAATCATCCCATATTAGTCAGTGCTCATCAACAAACCAAGCATTTTTGGGGTCCCCAATTCTGAGAAAATCTTATATTTAGGACGGTTGGTTGATGAACCCATACGATGGCTTGGGGATGGCGGCTGGGCATGCCAAAGGAACCGCCAGAGGAAGCAGTGCCAAGCTCACGCCCGTCATCTCCAGGAGATGGGAGCGGTTGCACTGGAAGCTGCCAGTAAGGCGTGGAGCGACGGAGGGGCAGGGCTTAGTTCCAAGTCATGGAGGGCCCCGGTGATGGGTGAAGTCATCCTTGTAACCATGGAGACCAACTCGTAGGGGTGATGGGTCACAGTTTCTCAAGTCATGGTTGGTGCCCAACAAATGGATGGTTTATTATGATAAAAGTGGTGGGTTTAGTTTAGTGCTGTTCATTACTATGACTGATCAATCAACAAGATTAGGACTTTAAAGAAAAGATTACACTACCATTTCGGTGATTTGGGGTAACCCCCATGACTTGAGAAACCACCACATCAAAGTAGGAAGAATGGGAAGGTGTTTTTCTCGGATGTTTGACCATGAAAGAAAAATGATTCATGATAAAAAGCGCGCAGATTCAGAGTTGGTTTATAAATATAATCATCCTGGAGTAGATGGAATATCCCCAATGGTCAATATTCTAACCATTGACCTGGTGATGATGGTCCAATTTCATATTCTACCTACTCCAGGATGGCTATATAAGCTGCTCGAAAATTTAGTGATCATGAAAGTGATGTGTTTTGTTCACCTGGCTGGTTGGAAACGATTCATTCCTGGATATGAATGCTTCATTGGTTGGTTACGGTACTAAATGGATATCAATGGTTTCATCATCAAACCAGCATTCACCATCATTCACCATTGATCAGCGATCATTTCATCAATGACGAGCCATCATTGACAATTAGTTCAACAGCAGTTGACCAGTGACGACATAACCATCAATCGTGCAACCATCATGAATCTTTTATCCATCATTAACCGACCATCAGTTAACCATCAATTAACCATTAATTATCCATAAATTATCCATCATTTGTCCATCATTAGCCATTCAAATGTTGATGATGATGGTTCATTCGTTGGTGGATCATGGTGAGTGATGGTAGCACCCCGTTGCGGCAACGTCCCGCCTGGCGGCCCCGGCTACCATGCCCAAGAAACTTGTTGTTGTTTGTGATTTGGCCATGGGTCAATATTAACCAACCAGTAATGGGGGATAATGACTAACAACAATAAGGGAAACAATGGTTAATGATAGGGGAACCAGGGGTACGTGATTTATCATGGTGGATGGGTTTGAAGGCTTGAGTTCTGGATGGCTTATACCCACGAATTCTTAGGTTTTTGTTGTGTTTTTGGGATATGATTGATTTACCATATAACCACTAAACATATATTTTTAGCAAGGGATCTATAAGCCACCAAGTTGTTGTTGTTTGTGATTTATAATGGTGGATGGGTTTGAAGGCTTGAGTTGAAAGATAAAATGACCCACTTGGTGGTTTGATTGACATGTTGTTTCTTTTCACCAATATGTAGGATAGTTGGTTGATTAAAACATGTGTTTCAAAGGGTTTGAAACGACCAGTGATGACCATATTGAGCCTCTTTGGCAAGCTGAAATTGGTTACATCATGTTACATCCAAAAGCGAACCTCGTGTAAAACGATGGACGACACGTCCATTTTTTGCGGAATGTTTCACATTGCCTGGTTTCAGTTCTTATGTGGCAATGACTTGTCCAAGAGTAAATGTGCAGTGATGCTCCTTACTTTAGCAAATGATTTACATAGTTATATTTAGACTGTTCATGTGTAGTTTGTAGCAAGTATACATCTCCAGCTTACATGCATAATCAGTGAACATAGACTTGTTGCAAATATACGGATATATGTATATAAATGGAAATATCTTTTATATGCATAGTAAAGTACACGTGTTTGCTTGCGTTGACAGGTTTTTGAAGAAAAATTGTTGAAAGGTGCAGCCATACGCCAAAACGGCACATGCTGACAGGCGCTGGTGATTTTGGAAGAGCTCAACGACAAGAGCAGCTTGGCACGGCCAAGACCCAGAACTCTTGCATCACCCAATGTCCGTGGACTTTGTTGGGCCCTTGATCATGATCGACCTTTATCCATCGGGATTCCTTAATCGGTGTCAATCCTAATCAGAATGATCTGATCTTCTGACTTATGATAGCAGTAAGAATTGTTAAGCATGATCGGTGATTGAAGTCATGACTGGGTCGACTTTCTTCATGATGTCAAGATCCGTTGTTTATCAGCCACAGTTACAAGATGGGTCAGACATGTTATCTTGGCGTTGCCAACCCTTATTTCGCAAACATGAGTGCAATATCATGAGTCAATATGTCACCGTGATTTTCATTATGAACATCATGGTTGTCCTTGTAATTGACCATGGTCTTTTCAATCCTGTTGATCATTATCATTGAAACATCATTATGGCTCATCATGATTGCATTAGTCAACTCAATTCATCAAACAAGACTAGAAAACGCCTCCAAATCTCTTAAACCAGGATTGTCACCAGGATCAAGTCTAAAACTATGAGAATATCAATTTTCAGAAATAAGTAAGTGAAATACCAGCTGATCGTATTTCCCACAATACTATTTCACATTTTGGATAAATAGTAACCAACAGCAATTTCACTTTTTAGCGATTGATCAATGTTTTTCAACAAAACGTTAAGCTTCCATGGTCAGTTGAAAAATTATGATGTTTGGACATATCATCATTTTTGTTGCACTCGATTTGCAAAAAAGACGAACCTGCTGATCAACAGCACTTTTCTCCTTCGCCAGCACCACCGAATCAGGTCGTATCATCGCGGCCGGGGTGTCCCAGAGGGGTCGGCCGGGTGTTTCATATTGGTGAAGCCGTGCCGCTGAAGCATTTCTGGTTGTTGAGTGGCGATGGTTGGCTGGATGGGTTTGAGCCAGAAACTTCGGTTTTTATCATTTTTTTGGGGTAGATGGATTTACCATGTAGCCATTAAGAGTTGGACTTTTGGCAAGGGATCGCCACCAAGCTAATCGTTAAGGAAGTCAATGATTAATGCATGCTTGTTTGTTGGTTTGCTGATGTTGGCTGATGGTTGATGAGTGGTTAATGATAGGTGAATGGTGCTTTGCTGATGGTTGCTTAATATTCGATGATGGGTCAATGGTGATCCCAGGATGATGGTTGATGATGGTTCACTGATGCTTCACTGATGGTCAATGGCTGGTTAGCGTTCAATGGTTGATGGTTGGTGACTGGTTGATACTGATTGTGGTTGGCAAATGCTTGGTTAATGGTGGCTCTTCATTGCAGATTATGATGGATGATTGATACCAAATGGTAGTTCGAATTGCTTAATCATATGAATCATTTACCACAATGCACCTGGTCAATAGTGGTCGGTCAGGGTGGTTTCTGCAACGGTTGGTTGAAGCTGAAAAAATGGTTGATGAAGAATATTGGTTGGTTGTGTTCATGCTTGCTATTTCTTGATAGACTAATTCTTGTGACACATCGAGAAGAATTGATGATTGTTTTTGAAGTGGCTGATCATGGTCGACAGTTTCAAATACGTGATTTGCTGGGTGCCTGACAACCGCAGATTTTGGAATGCAGCGGGTACCCACTAAAAATCAAAGTTTTGGCAAGGATCAACAGCAGCCACCAATTTTAAAAGATAGAATCATGATGAAGCCAGCAAAAGGAGACAGGTATCCTAGCGGCAATCGATCGGTGGGATTCCTGGACATGGAATGGGTGCTAGAATCCGCTCGTTGGAAGTCCCTGAATATACCGGTGGAAATCCAGGGATTTTCCAGGACAATGCGCTGTATAGCAGGTCTTGATGAATGGTTTCATTCGCCCATTCGCTGATGTTGATTGAATGACTTTTCAACTGGCTGTTCTTGGACTGTTTGGATGAGTCTTTCATGATCAGGCATGAATCACTGGCCATAATTGAGCATGAATTGCCAATTCATGCAACACAAGATCCAATGTGGTTCCTTTTGATCGACATTCGAGTGACCAATTTCTTGGCTCAGACCGGTGAACCAAGATGTGAATCAGAAGAAAAAGTGATCATCAGTTTTTAGCTTTTGATTGTTCGGAATATTGTTAAGAGGTATATGCTCGGTCCAACACGGATTTGGCAGACAGGCATCGCCGACGGTCCGCTTGGAGGGCACAGTCAAAAAAATATGTTAGCAATCACCATTGGTGTCTATTTTCGATGACTCGGAAAAATTGTGATTGTCAGAACGCCTCTCGCGTATGACTGGAACTCCTTTAACGCCGTAGTAGTTCGCTAGGATATCAGGTCTATTGGCTGATTTTTGATCAGCAGAGCTCCCATTCACCACAGCGCGTAAGCCATCTCAAACCTTTACACTTTAGATCTGGGAAGCCAACCTCCACCTTGAACCAACCCGAACCAACCTGAACCAACCTGAACCAACCCGATCCAACCTGAACACCAGCAGCCTTTCACCAATCGCTCTCAGCGCTCAGGCCACAAAGTACGTGATCCGAAGTCATTTGTTGTTGCGGCAGCCTGGAGCCCCTGAGACACTGAGACACTTGTGCAGTGGTTCTCTGCGCATGGAGCACTTTGGAGCTAGGGCAGTTCGGGCCTTTCAAGGGGGAGCAGCCTGGAGCTACCTGGAGTGCCCTAACTTTGTGGGCTGGCGCTTGTCAGTTTGAATTCATTGTTTAGTAGTGAAATAACAACGGTGAATAGTGGGCAATGCTTGGGGGACAACCAACGATAATGGCTGGTTGCTGGTGTGATTGACATTTGTGTATTGGTGACCGTGGTTGGCTATGGCTAGTAGTGGAGGGTTTTTGACATTTGTTCTCCAAGATTTTGATTTTTTTTGGCTGATGAACTAAAATGTTTCAGAGGGCTCAAGCCACCAACCAGGTTAGGGCTTGTCACTTTTAGAGGTTTGATTGTTCGTTGTTGTTTCTGAATGGTTGGCCAGCTGTTGATTAATGGTTGTACGTGGGTTGGCTGTTTGTTAGTTTGCCTGGTTGGTTGGTATTAGTGTTTTTGTTTGTGAGTCGTTTGTTTGCCGTTGCTTGTAGTGGTGATTGTAGGGGGCATTTTTGCCTTTTTAGCATATATCGAGACGTTCAAACCATGACCATTTCTGGAACCAACAAACCTCAATTCATTTGGTTCAACATCAGGCTGACCATTTCCCTAAATCACGCTTGGTTTGCCAGAGTGTAACCCCTATAACTAGCATTGAACCCTTTAAGTCCCATCTGGTTAGGTGATATAAATCACCTTGGCCATGGTTGTGAATCACCATATAAATCACAGCTATCCTCAAACCCGTCCCCACCCTGTGCCTCGGCCCAGGAACGAGGAAGCACTGCAGGCCGCGGATCGCGCAGTGACCTGGCTGCCACGTTGAGACCTGGCGGAGCGCCGGGCGCGACAGGAAGGTCCAACGTGTGACCGGTGGGGCGTTCCCAACAGATCTAACCATGATGGTTAATGTTGGTTAATGATGGTTAATGCTTAGTGTTGCTGGTGATCAATGAAGCCATGGATTTTTTGTGATGTGTTCTTTTGGTCGACGAAAAACTATGGTGATAATTGATGATGATGAACCCTGGGGTTAATGATTGATCACAGTTTAACATCGCGGAGCTGCGTGTCTCGCCTTTAGCTCTGTTGAACTCCTTGAGGAGGCGATGGAACAAAGAAACACCGCCCTTTATCATTAGATCAATATTTGCATGATCAACCAACCGTCAAACCCTACCAGTGATCATCATGAATGAAACATTCATTGATCAACCAACCATTAAACACTTCTAATCATCATGAGTAAACACTCAGATTTCTTTCTTTTGTTCTTAACAATTGAAATCATATCCCAGAAAAACCCAGCCAATAGATTCGCCGGGTCGCAGCTGGAACCACCTTGGCCATCCTCAGCTGTGTAGCATTGATTTCACGTCGTGACCGTAGCAGCGGCCGCTGCGCAACAGCATGGCAAAGGGTGCGGTGAAGACTGCCAAGACCAAGGCCGGATGCGTGGTGGGTGCAACCAGCTGTGGATAATGCATGAGCACGGTGGATTACCATGGATTCTTAATGGATTACCATGGTTTTACATGGTTTTACATGGTCTTACATGGTTTTACATGGTTTTCAATGGTTTTCAATGTGTGGATGGTGGATTCTTTATGGTTGTACGACGTTTGTTTAAGGGATTATAACGGTCAGCAATAGGGGATGATAACCCGCAATAATGTTTAACTACTATATGGTGGTTTCTCAAAATTAGGAGACCCCCAACAATCTTTGGTTTGTTACCAAATGATCCAAATGGTTCATTACCAAAAGGGGCTGAAAAAGGATGATTTGGGGGCAGCCCTATTTTGAGACACCACCATGTGGTTTATTCGGATGTGCAATAGGTTTTTTTTGATTGGATACAACCCCTACATCCCAAACTTTTTCAGCAAAGAACCTGTAGCAGCCAGGAGCAAAACAACCATAGAAAATAGTACCCCTATAAGGTGGGTGAACCAACCGTATGACCATGGTTCGTGATCATTGTAGTCAATCATGGTTGGTACTGTTGATACTTGTGAAGGTTCAGATGCCACTATATCTTTGAATGACTTTCGTTTGAATACAGGGTATTCTAGAACCACTTTTGGGGTTCTGTATCAGGTGTATCACGCTTGTATGGTTACCGCCCTCACTATCACTACTTTTATGATAAAGCCATTTGAGGCCAATGCCTATCGACCCCACTTATCATAGATTTGACTCAAAAGACTGATGAACTTATCCCTGCGTATATGACCATGAATTCTTTTGATTTCTGTTGGATAGTTTATGACTGACCCGTCAATTGCAGAGTGTCGGTTGGCGCAGTTTTGCTGCTGCTTTGCTTGACGGCAGGGCGGCGCGGACAAGACCAAGAAGAGTACGCTGAAGTTCACTTTGGACTGCCAGCAGCCTGCGGATGACAACATCATTGAGACCAAGGACTTTGAGCAGTTCCTGATGAAGAAGATCAAGGTGGATGGCAAGGCAGGCAACTTGGGCGACAAGATCAGCATCAACCGCGAGAAGGCTAAGATCCACGTCACCGCTGAGGCTCCTTTCTCCAAGCGCTACCTCAAGTACTTGGGCAAGAAGTACCTGAAAGCCCAGCAATTGCGGGATTTCTTGCGCATCGTGGCACCCAACAAGACTTCCTACCAGATGCGTTACTTCAACATCAACGACGAGAAGGACGAGGAGGAGTGAAGGACGTGATGCTGGTTCTCCTTGAGCACAATGCTACACAGTGTGGAACGAAAATGAGCGAATGCATTCAAATGTTGCAGTTGCATGCATATATTTACATGTCACATATTTATTTATTATGTATACGTTTAAGTCACACTATTCATACATGCGTAAGCACGTACGTACACGCGCAATGATGTACGAACATAAACTACAGTATCGTTCTGGGATGGGTCAAACCCAATAAGCGGCATACTTTTGCACAGGTGGTGCGAACGGTACATGATGAAGCTTTTCGATTCACAATCCTGTACATTCATGTGCCTATCCACTGGTAATCACGTCTCTTGAATCGATGTGTTGTGTAGTTGTTGGCCAATCACGCCAGCATCTACATGCCAAACATGCCTCCTAGTATGAAGCAGTCCACTTCACTAGGATTTTCGATTGGTGAACGGGTAGCCTGGAATGAAATATGTTCTGAACCCTATTGTGCCTTTGGCTCAAAGACGCCTGCACTTTCCACAGCAGCCGTCCGAGCGATTTGGAGAGCGAGATGGCTAAGGGTGCTGTTGCCAAGAAGCCTGCCAAGGCACAGAGATGAAAGAGTTCGGAACAGCACTGGAGCCCACTTAGAACCCCTAAACAGTGAAGAAATGACCTGCATGAAATGGACATATCATGGTCAGGCCACATGTGTGTCGCAACTCGGGGTCGAAATGTCATAATTATCCAACAGTTGCATGCTATGACCATCAATTTTGCAGAGTTCAACCGGTTTATCCACAGAATCCACGGGTCCACGCGTGGGCATACTTGGATGTGCACCCCCACTTAGTAAGTGGTCAGTAGCCATGGTCTCTAGGCGTTATAACCTACCTTACAGGGCCTATAACCATGGGTATATCCCAAGCTGCACATCCAAGTAGAGACGTGGTTGAAGACCAGCCATCCGCTGCGGGAAACCGATGGAAACCTGTGATGACAGGATCTTCCAGCGGATCGAAGGGCGAGCAGCTTGAAGGGAAACCAACCTGGAATTTGAAACTCCGACGTTTTCTCCATGGTTTTCATAGGGGATTTTGATGGTTAATAGCAGGGGGAAGATAACCAACAATAGTGGTTTAATAGTTGCTGGTTGGTGGTTTCAAACATTTTGCTTATTTTCCTTAGTAATGATTAACAAGTGGTTGGTTGACGAATATTTTTCATAGGGGTGGTTCAACCACCAACCAGTTTATCGATGGTTTACCTTTTTAGAAAATTCGGATTTTGGGCCAACCAGGTCATTTTAACAAAAGCCAGCCATCAATAAAAACCGACCATTCGCCAACATGATCCCCAGCTATCTCCAGGGGAAAACCCACAGGGTCAACCTTTTGCATTGATTGGAGTCCCAAGTCAAAACTGCCTTGCCATGGTGATGTTCACTGGGACTCAACCCCATGTGCTCATGTCCAACCCTGCTGTTTTGATCTGCCTTGACATGCTAAATGGACAGGCACAGAAATAGATCATTTTGATTCGTTTTGCATGTAGATAGTGTTTGCATATACTTACATATGAATAGATGTTAGATGTGCATGCGTTTTTGCTTAGCCCCAAAGAAGAATATAGCAATCTCCGGACTTTCGCAGGGCGGTGTGGACAAGACCAAGAAGAGCACTCTGAAGTTCACTTTGGACTGCCAGCAGCCTGCGGATGACAACATCATTGAGACCAAGGACTTTGAGCAGTTCCTGATGAAGAAGATCAAGGTGGATGGCAAGGCAGGCAACTTGGGCGACAAGATCAGCATCAACCGTGAGAAGGCCAAGATCCACGTCACTGCTGAGGCTCCTTTCTCCAAGCGCTACCTCAAGTACTTGGGCAAGAAGTACCTGAAAGCCCAGCAATTGCGGGATTTCTTGCGCATCGTGGCACCCAACAAGACTTCCTACCAGATGCGTTACTTCAACATCAACGACGAGAAGGACGAGGAGGAGTGAAATCACTTCACTTGAACCAACTCACAGTGCTACGGATGGAGGAAAAGATCCAACGGCCAGCCCTGCTGACCAGCCAGGTTCACCATTTTTCATCCAGAAAAACCAGTTGTTTTTGGTAGACTTGGGGGTTGGTTTCATGAACCAGTGGTTAGAAATCTGCACTAACATGATGTTGTTGGTGGTGATGTTGGTGACGGTCACCGAGTATGAAACAATTATTACATGATTCAAAAATATGGACCATTCTTAGCCACCACAATTCCCATCAATTGCCCTTAAAATGACCCTACTTACTAACCGTGAACCAATTGATTTTGATAGGGGCCACCTACCATCAATGATAATGATAATGATCAACCAACTGACCGGGAAAATATTAATGGTTGATGCGATAACGATGAATTACCATTACACCTTTAGTGATCAACCGGCATGACTAACGAATGTCAACCATGCAAATCAGCCAGTGATGTTTGCAAACGCATCAATACCAACCATGGTCAAAAATTCATGGTGAAGGGCGTTGCCTCATTTTGATCCACACCTTGTGCACAATCTACCCCATTTCTCCATGTGTGGTGTGCTCATCAATGCTTAACCAACAATCGAGATGTGCGCTATTTTGGCTCAAGCGCCAATTTTGATCCTCCAGAAATTTCGGACCGTTGCACCAAATCACCATGGCCGGCGAAGCTGGAAAGAATCGGACCGTTCTCCTTGCCACAGAGAAAGCCTTTGCAGCAGGTGCAGTTACCAAGATTGAAAGTGTACTGAAGGAGGCGAAGTACACTTTGAAGAAGTTGGAGAACTACAAGGGCAAAGACGACTTGCTGGCAGCTGTGGAGGGCGTTGATGCCATGATCATTCGCAGTGACATCGTGGATGCCGCTGTGTTGGAGAAGGCCAATCAGCTGAAGATCGTGGTCCGTGCTGGTGCCGGCTATGACAATATCGACTTGAAGGCATGTGAAGACAAGAGTGTGGTCGCCATGAATACTCCTGGCCAGAACGCCAACGCAGTGGCAGAACTGGTTTTTGGAATGATGCTCGTCAGTGCTCGAAACAACTTCGATGGCACCAGTGGCTTTGAGCTGGTGAATCGGGAGATTGCCTTCTACGGCTTCGGCGCGGTGGCGCGGGCAGTGCACAAGTTGGCCCAGGGCTTTGGCATGAAGAGCTTCGCATACGATCCCTACATCCCGGCGGACAAGATCAAGGAGATGGGAGCGGAACCTGTGGCTTCGGTGGCTGGGCTCTTTGAACATCAATATGTGTCTCTCCATGTGCCCTTGACCGATGAGACCAAGGCATCCATCAACAAGGATCTCTTGTCCAAGATGCCAAAGGGCGGCACTTTGATCAACACCGCTCGGGTGGAAGTGGTGCACGAGGCAGATATGCTGGACATCCTCAAGACTCGACAGGATTTCTGCTACCTCTGCGATGTTGCGCCCAAAGATATCGAGCCCTTCAAGGCCGCCGTGGGCGACAAGTTTGGCAAGCGCCTGATCTTCACAAAGAAGAAGATGGGTGCTCAAACAGCAGAAGCCAATGACAATGCAGGAGTTGCCGCAGCAAATCAGATTGTGGGCTTCTTTGAGAAGGGTGAGACCCGCTTCTCGCTGAAAGCATAGGCATAGTTGTTGGGTCCGTGGGGGTACCATCTTTTGTTCAGAAAGGGGTGTTGTGAGCGGTGAAAAAACTACATTTGTGCAATTGGTGCGAGATACACCACATATTCACCCAGTATTTGGTGACAAATGGGAATGACAATTTATCCCAATAGAACTCATGCACATACAATCACGTACAAAACAAGACTGCAGATAATATGTATAGTGATAGCTAGTGCTCTCACTCTAACTTATTTGAACAACTCATGAAATCATTAATGACTTGGTTGTCCAGGAGGACCCCCGCCACATACAGAATGTTCATACAACAAACATCAATGTTGTGCATGGGGGCCATGCATCCCATGAAGCTGAGAGGCTGCTAACTTTCACTAAGCACCAAACCTTCCAGTATAGCGATTGCGGTGGACCTTGTATGAAAAATGCATAGAAGCAAACTCAAATCCATCAAATGTGCTCACAACACCCCCCTTTTGTTTGGTAGGGCCTGCAGGGTCAAAACGTCTCTCTTGGATCTTCCTTAGTTTCGCAGCAAGCTTCAACCGTAAAAAATCGCGTTGAGAGCTGCAAAGGATCAGTTTCGATGGGCTCCAAAGCTCAAAGAGGAGGATTGCTGCCTGGAGGGTGGTACAGAAAAAAGGAACCTGAACCTTCGGGATGGCGATGGAGACATGGAGTTTTGGGCCATGGCAAGCACGCACGATTTCTGGCGTGTTGTCAAATGCTGAAGGAAAACCAGTTAAGAGGTGAGCGGAGTCTCTTGTGTGCTCTCGCTGCGTGCATTCTTGGACACGCTCATCTTAAAACGTTGCCTTTACTCGTGGCGCTGTCCATAAATGATGTATCCCCTTGCATCCCCTCAAGAAATCTGGGTGGTGTCTATATATTCTTGGTGTCCATATTATATATGTAAGCATGATTTATATATAAATATAAATAACAATCTACCTATTACTGTCCAAAAATGTGTTATTTCCTCAAGTATATATGGCTGTGGGTCAAAAGCCCGTACCCCTGGCTCCCCCATCAATAACCATTGTTTTCCCTATAGTTTCTTGGTCATTAACCACCATTATTGGCATGTCAATATTGACCCATAGCCATTTCTACTTGAAGCAACGAAAAAACTGGGCTCCGGATGCTTGGAAGGATCAGTGGTAAGCAGCATCGCTACAGTCTACAGCTTGCTTGGAAGTAGGATCGTTGCTTCAGCTCATCGCTGCCCAGGGGGATGTTCCAAGATCCGTTAACCGCTAAAAAGTGGTGAATTAGCCGGCTAAGAAGTAGAGATTAGTTGGCTAACAACTAGCTGATAATGGCTAGTGACCAGCTAAAAATCTAATGGAAATTAACAACCAGCTAAGAAACCATTCATTCTCTTGTTTGATAATACAATTTCCACATCAGTTCCACGAGAAAAGACCAATACCAGTTCAATCTGTTTCGAACGTCGCCTTGATGAAAAAACGCGTATCACCAATTGTCTTGAACATGGTGCTAGTCACCTGTTGTATGTTGATATATGTTGATATTTGTTCATTCACTTTAAAACTACCAACTAGTTGGTCATTATCACTGTTGGTTATTCTCCCCTACGAGTATCCCCTACTCATCATCACTACTATGTTGGAGAGAATAACCAACATACTATCCCCTACGCATCATCATCACTCTGTCACTGCTATGTTGGTTATTCTCCCCTACTCATCATCACTACTAGTAGTGTTGGTCATATCACTGTTGGTTCTCACTACTATTCACCACCACTATCCACTCATCATTCAGCACCACAGCTGCTTCAGCTGCAGTTCCAGCTGTGCTTCCACGGCTCGAGCGCCTGAACCGACTCCTCTTCCGTCATCGTGGCCGCCATGGGAAAGGCCGGTGCCGTTAAGGGCGCCAAGGGCGCCAAGGGCGCTGACACTCGGCGAGCCAAGCCAGGTGTCAACGACTGAAGCGAATGATGATTGGTTGAGTTTGGTTAGAAACTATTTGGTTGGCTAACGATGGTTAATTAATTAATGGGTATGATGATTAATGATGATGGTTTAGAATGATTGTCAATGATTGATAGTGACGTATAGTGATGTATAGTGATGGTTAATGATTTGGCAGGTGGTTTTCAACATTTTAACCATCAAACTCATTGATCGCCATGTGATTTGTGAGAAAAAACAGATTTTATGGTAAGCATATATACCTATGTGGCTGGTGGTTTTTAACATGTTTCCCCTAGCAATTATTAACGAATGGTTGATTGACTACTGTTTTTCGACGCGGTTGAAACCACCTGCCAGTTGTAAATGGTCAAAGAAGGCAACGTGGATGGTAAAAGGGTTGTAGATGATTCTGGATGGTCATAGACTTGTGGCATTATCAAGAGGATGGGAATGGTTAGCAGCTACACAGAGTGGATGGTGGATTATGCTCACGAACAAATCTAAGAAAGGAGGGTACTACTTTGCACATGGTCGCAGTTGTCAACAGTGGATAGAAGGCTCAAAAATCAAGCTGTTGGCCATTAGATGTTAGGAGCTGGTTGGTTGAGCGACCTTTGTTGACCTAGTGGTTCAGATGTTAATGCTGGTTGACACCTTCAGTTGTTCACTCATGCAAGCATATTGATCTACTTAGTTCAGCCACTATCCACCGATGAACCACTAAAGTCACTCACCAATGATTGTTGATGATTCATGGTTCGAATAGGTGGTTCTCAAAATAGGGAGCTTCAAAAATGGATGAGCTATATGATTTAAAGATACTATAAACATTCTAATATTGGATGATTCGTGAGTACCCCATCTTGAGAACCAACCAAATACTCCCAACGAATAAGCCCGATGGGTCTTGATATGATGCATGGAGATCGCTCGTAATTGCTGCATTCCCTAGCCACGTCGCTGACTGTGCAGCGCCATGTGGAATGATGAACTGGGGTAGGCATCACCCGGGCGCTGCCGGGAAGCTGAAGCTGGCAGGATCCACCAAGTCTCCAGGATAGTGGCCACTCTTTACCGTCGTTGTAGTGGGTTCCTGGTGGCTTGCCGCTGGAGCAATTCGTTGATGCTAGGAATGCAACATTTCAATCTGAGTTTGAGAAAAGCACAGAGGGCGGTGCGATGTGAGAGAGAGAGGGATATATATCTATATATTATTATATATTTATATTTATATTTATATATGTATATATACATGCATGATCATCAATCATGCATGCATGCTATGGGGCATTTATGTCTTCACATACGCCTTTCCATCTACACCGATGCAAAAATCCATACATATATGGATACATATACCTGTATGCAGTTGCTGAGAAACTCTTTATCATCATGCCGCTATGTCAGTGGATGATCATATTTTGCTGAATCACAGAGGATTGTCACAAGCTCATGGTCTCGATGCATAGCCATCAACATAGCCTCGCGACATAGTGTTTCAACCTGGCCATGATACAGAACACCAAGAGGATTGACACAAGAGTCGCAAAGCCAGCAAATTCTTGGTCAGATGGACATTCTTTCAAAGATAATTTATGATGATTTTCTGGCTAGCCAGGGTAACATCGAAGAGGGTCCAACCATGGATAACCCGAGATTTTCCCATCGAATGCCATCCGAGGACAAGGCCAAGAAGAGCATCTTGAAGTTCACCTTGGACTGTAGCTGAGCGATGGCCAGTTGGGAGCTGGTTGGGATCCGTTCGGGGTATCCATATGCAGCGATTTGCAGCTACTAGGAGTGGTGGTTGCCCAAAGGTAGCTGACATGTTGAATGTGGAAATTGCTGAGATGAAAAGCGGGTTGATGTTGCTTTAACTTGGCTCATAGATGTCCATAGTAGTTTCTGAAGTGATCAATAGTGGCGAATAGAGGTCAATGATGGTGTTGTCAAATGCGTTCAATATAGTGATGAATGATATTGGTTTGTAAGTAGGTTCATCGACCAGTAGAAAGTGTCCTCGCATACCAATTGGAGGTTCCTTGTGGTGATGAGAGCTCCATCGCAACTAGCCTTCCTGGGGAATCACCAGCGATGTCGTCAGCAAATTGTTGGTACAGATCTGGCATTCGTCAGAATACTGGGAATGATCGTAGCTGTTTATCATGGATTATTACTCGGGCAATTCAGTTTCCTGGTTTATCAAATGATTACTGTAGCATTTTGTCAGATATTCACCTGGGTTCATCATAGCGACAGAGAGTTTAATCTGTTGATCCTGTGTTTTGCTTATCGAGGGAAAGGGACTGACCAGCTACAGCGAGCCGATCTCATTAGCGGAAGATGTTCGAGAGCCGGGTTCGATGGAACATCTCCCAGCAACCAAGGGCCCTCCCGCGGAATGATAGAAATTTTGACCTGGCACCCGTAGGATTGCAGTCGCGTTAACCTACAACCCATAGGTTTACCTATGTGTTACTTATTTCACGGGATATCATGTAGGTTTGCATTCGCATAATCTATAGGTGTTGGCACGGCTTCTCTTGCAGATCAAAAGATTCGCAGGCCCATGTGCGCCATGTGAGCATTGATTGCCGCAGGCCCGAGAATGAACCACAATCATTACAGTATGTGTGAGTGCACATGTCTTGCAGCTGCAAACAAGCACCAAAACATGGGCTTTTGGTTCTTCGAATGAGCTATGGTAATGTGGGCATGGGTCAAAACCAAATATACCAAAAAATGGCAAATGAAACTCCCGAATGCAAAACTGGTATGGAAGTAGGTCAAGGCCAACCATCCAAGAATGGATTACTTTGTTTAGCTACGGGACTTTAACAGCCAGGAGTACCAGGTGACCCTAGTGCCATGTATGGTGTTGAAATCTTGGCACTTTGATTCCCCTGAAGCTCAGACATCAACAGACTCCCCATGACTGACAGGGTGCACAGCCAAGGTAAACAGCCTGCGGATGACAACATCATTGAGACCAAGGACTTTGAGCAGTTCCTGATGAAGAAGATCAAGGTGGATGGCAAGGCAGGCAACTTGGGCGACAAGATCAGCATCAACCGCGAGAAGGCTAAGATCCACGTCACCGCTGAGGCTCCTTTCTCCAAGCGCTACCTCAAGTACTTGGGCAAGAAGTACCTGAAAGCCCAGCAGTTGCGGGATTTCTTGCGCATTGTGGCACCCAACAAGACTACCTACGAGATGCGTTACTTCAACATCAACGATGAGAAGGACGAGGAGGAGTGAAGGATCAACAGTGCCACAGCTGGCCCTGTGCCATCATCGTGGGTGTAAGGACCACTCTCCTCCAGACTTGTTCTCGCATTTTTTGCAGAAAATGCTAAGCTTTCACGCAGGAAGAGGTTCTAGTTGATGAAGAGGTTCTATGAAGATTCTTCCCCGCATCCATTTCAATGCAAATCTGGAAGATGTGTGGATGAGAGAATTCCCCATATTTACCTTCCCGTAATCAAACATAGGGGTGATGGACTACCATGTTCAATATCTACAAGATTTCCGGGGGGCTCTTGGAGGGAAAGCAATCCGAAGGTGATTCAAATTGATGAATGATGGCCAATGCCAAGCTAATCTCAGAAGAGCCTGCGACCCTTGTGACACAGCGCCCACGATGCTGGTTGAGCCGAGCACGCTACGGAGAAGAAAAGCTGCGTCATTCCGCGAATGGGGTTCCACTTGCCCACTTTGGGGGTGAAAGTCGGCCATCAGGACTGGTGTGGGGGAATTCCTTTTGGATGTTGGCAATCTCAACACTTGGATGGTTGGCCCCTCCAAAAAGTGCTGTTACCATTGTGAGTTGTGTATATTTGGATGGGCTCATGGCTTTCCACCACTGGTAGTTCTTCGATCGCCATTTCTGGGGTCTCACGGATTGTTATGAAGCACCTTTGCAGGAGACCAAACAACCCAGTGATTGGCTATTTCCAGGGTGAGTGATTGGCTCGCCAAGTATTGCTACATCATTGTAAAGACGAGCTAAGCAGCTACGAGGAGTCATGTAGCCAAATGGTTGGACAGAAAATTCCTTGCAACCATGGTACAGTTTGATGGATAATAATGCAGGGTTGCTTGCCATATCGTGATTGTGGCATGTTGGCACATGGCTCACAGTTCCCCACAATCCATTTTCAGGATTCATCCATTTATGGTTGCCATATGTTGCTGTGGTTCCGATGGGTATCTACAGCATTATTCCGTAGAAGCATATGTTGGATCGATATGATCACTAGTTCCACACTTAATCTACCAAGCATGTGACGACTTCACAATGATATGGCTACGAGCCAAAGCATGGTATCCCTGGCTGTTCACATCCCAGAAATGACCATTTTCCTTTGGCTGGAGGCCCCCACCCATCCCAGAAATGACCAAACTAGTCCCTTTGTCCGGATGTTCAACTACCTATTTTTGGGGGGATGGTTTTGACCCATGGTGCCATACCCATGTAGTTGCCACAAGTATGAACCATTAAACCAGTATCAACCATTAGGTACTCACCATTCTTCACTCAAAACTCACCATCATTCGCAATTGGTTCAGTATTGAATGCTTATTCAGTCTGATAATGAGTATTCAATCAACACTGCCATAACATTAAGTAGACTAACATAATTCCATTTAGTATACTAACATAATTCCTTCATCACAATGCTTAAGTATTTCAATATTCATTGATGAGCATTCAATATTCATGAATTCTTATACTAATAAGTGTTATTAAGTGCTATAATGAGTATTTAACACTCACATAACAATGATGAGTGATCACCCGCCGTGCTGCCAAGGTGGACCATTGGCGCCGCAGTGGCGACATGGAGAATCTGCTGGAGATGTCACGCGGCCGGTGGCGTCAGGTTTGCTAGGAAAACTGCAGGGGTCGTTGCTACGATTTGGTCCATCTATGGTGAACTGGCTAACCCACCAATGGTTAACAGTAGCTGGTTAATGGTTGATAATAGGGGGTAACAACTAGCAACTATAGGGGATAATAACCAACAATAGTGGTTAAACAGCTACTGGTTGGTGGTGTCATTGACATTTTGATGATTTTCCCTAGTGATTATTAACAACTGGCTGGGGAAAAAACATTTTTTTCGTGGGGGTTGGAACCACCAACCAGTGAACAAGTATATGAACTAACATTTTTTTCGTGGGGGTTGGAACCACCAACCAGTGAACAAGTATAGATGGTGAACAAGTATGGCTATGGGTCAATATTAACCATTCAATAGGGGGATAATAACTCAAGGAGCATTTTTTAATGAGGATTGGCTGGGTGCTGGCCTTCGTGTGTGGGAATATGAGTTTCAAATGGCGTTGGCGTATTGCAGACTCAGTGATGGCAGTTCAGCAAGTTGCAGCTTGTTACTGATGAAGTGACGCCGCAGAATTGGCCGAAATGGAATGAAACCAAAAGGTCACCTGGTGAAGATCAAAGTTGTCAAGTAAAAACGTGTCCCTCATTTGCAACACTTGTTTAAGTCAGGAATCGTCCTCATCATTTCTGATTTTCTTGCTTTTCCAAGGGTCTAACCAGAGATCAGGATTCCCCAAGTGAGTTTGAGAGGCAGCAAGTCAAGACAACTCAATACATATTAGCATTTGCCCGGAAGCGTTGGCCCATCAATCTTGATAGGGCTTTTGCAATCAGTACACGGGCTTCGAGTGGCTGTGTTGAGGATCATGATTCCACTAGCCAAAGGGGTCACTCTCCTATCCACAACAGATTGTTGCTTGTCAACAGTGATATTCTCCCAGAACTGACTCAGCTTCCCAAGAATCGCTATCCGGGCGTGAGCTGCAACAAAAACCTGAATGATTTCCAGACAGGGCTTGTAACAATTACGGACAGAGCTCCCTGACCAAACGGAAGGTTTTAGTTGGACGCTTTTCCACAAACCAAACCAGTGAAACTGATTCGACCCATGATCAATCAACATTACAGATCGATATTGCCTTCTTGTAAATATTTGTTACATAGTTTGTCATCAACCATGGTTGTTGATAAGAACTCATGTTGAACCGTTGCAAGCCAGCATCAAGTAGCAAGGACCATCAAGCATGAATGTATCATCAACGAAGTATCACAATTGACCCACGAAGTCAGTGATCCACTTCTCGCTTCTGCCCCAACTTCCGCGATAGAGTCAGAGAGAGAGAGAGATTACAGTGCTACCAACCATTAGCCAGAACCAATAACCATTAATAACCGTGGTCATCAAAGACAAAAGATTGATTAGCTAATTAACCACCAGCAACCAATACGATACCACGGTTAGATGACTTGTTAGTTTGCAATTAACCCATTAATGGCGATATTGATTAACCACCAAGAACAAGTACCAACAACCAAAATTGTTGAATTACTACTTAATATTAACGAAAATTCGGCCAGATTAATCAACCACCAACAACCAAAACGAAAAGTTCCCCCAAAGCCATCACCGATGCACCAAGGTTAGAGGTCCAGATTCAAGCGATGCTGGACATGGAGGTACGGGGAGCCGGCCGGCCTTTTTGGGAGGTGAAGCAGTGAAGCATTGGGCCATGGTGGCCATCCCCAAAAAGATGTGGTGGTAAATCCATCGGCCTGCCACTCCCAGAGTTGGGCATCGCATTCTCCCTAGATTTTTTGGAGAGAAACCCTGGTGATTCAGTCGCGGAATGAGTGGATGGAAAGGCAAGGCCACAGCCTAGTCTTCTCAGCACAATTCTTGCTGAAGATCCAACCGGTTCAAGTTTGCAGGCGTCGCCCCCTTCCTGTATGAGGCTCTATCAGAAATGACAGCATTCGGCGTCTAAGGGTGATGACGATGTGGTCAAACTTCGGAGACTGGCGGCAGAGGTTTCTGCTTTACTGCCTGAGTCTGTTATGGTTAGGGCCACCAGAGTGCGTATTCAGCCTCTTGTCGGAGGTTAGCTGGGCACTAATAGAGACAGGGAAATGACGCCGTGGGCGAAGAGGAGGCAATTTTTTTTGATGGTCGTGTTTTGAATCGGTGGTTGGAATTTGAGTGGCTGGCTCTCAGGCGCTTTGTACCTCACGATCCCGGATAACCCAGATCCGTTACAACCTGGCTTATGGTCAACGGCTGGGAATGTCAGAGGCTCATGCTGGTGGTACCTTCCCCATGCTACCCATCCTCGCTGGGCATGGGAAGACGACTTCTTCATGGACTAGGCTCCGTGAACACGTCGGACGAGCGCAGCCCAGAAACAATCTTCGACTGCATGATCACTGACCACGAAGATCCGATTTTCTAGTTGGTACTTCTTTGTGCGTATCCTCGTGGGCAGTCTCGCACCGGCGGGCGCACTATGCCATCGGCCCCATTCTTCTCAGCCCAGTCGCCTTTGATGCAGTCCTGTGAGCTCAACAGCCAAGAGTTCAGTGCCTTGCCAGATAGATGGTCGTAGATTGTCAATGAATAGGGCTAGGGGTCAATATTAACCAAGCAACTCATGGCGGATAATAACTGACAACCTATAGGGAAAACAATGGTTAATGATGAGGGAACCAGGGGCAGCGGGTTTTCACCCGCTGCCATAGATGCACTTCTATTTGTGTAATTAGTCATGCTTTGCAAATTGGTGTTGTTCTTTCCCTGCCTGTAGCCAGAATGGCAATGACATGGTAAGAGCCGCGGTATTGGTTGAAATAGAAGCATGGTGTTGCGGAATCTTTGTCAGGAATGAAACGATCCCATTTCTGGAATTCTGGTGGCTAGCACATTCATATTGCGGACCGTTGCGGGTAATACAAAGAGTGGGCGGCCAATCAGCCACGTATAGATATTCTTGAACATGTTCATGACAATCTAAGATAAGTAAGTGTGTATAATTGCATCAAGTACTGCGGTTTTTTTGTATTTGCTAAAGTGCATAAACATCCTGGATTAGATGATGAATATCAACCATGCTCGGTGGGTAGATATGTTCACACCATTGGCCTAGTGGAGCGGGTCGAATAGTTGATATCTCGGCTAATATATGCATCGCTTAACATAATTTGTTCCAGTGCAAGACTTTGACCTGGTATGATGGTTTTACCTTTTCTAGTTAGACAGTCTTGGGCCATGGATCTAGGAGTAGCAGAGCTGATATTGTAGATGACTGCTGCCAATGATGTTTGAGGCATTGTCCTTCCACAATCCTGTAGCGTTTCATTTGTTGCCCAGACAAATTGGTCCAGCCAAAGTGAGAGGCTGTTTGTAGAATGTGCATGTTGCACTTTCTCACATTGCAAATGAGGCTCTTTGGCAGTGATCACACAACGATGCTGAATAATGACATTTTAACATTCATTATATACGTTGTTGATGATAATCATAGAGATGACAGGCGACGCTGCTGCTGATGCCGCTTATCCTTTGCTTATGACTGATAGTTTCTTGCCGACGGATTATCCGTTGATGATGGTCATAATGTCATTTAAAATGATGGTCATCACGTCATGTAAATTGATTATCATTATTGAAAGCAGTAATGATAGATTGCACCGGTTGTATAATCACCACATTGTTGGTGACACTCACCATGACAATGCCGATTCCAGTTTCGTTGATGATAGGGAGCCGGGGGGGCAGCCTGCAGCAGCGCAGGTACCGGATGAAGCCTTGCCGTTGGCTCAAGAGGCAGGGTGGGCAGCAGAGGCAAAGTCAGAACTCAATTCTCATGACCCGTTTGTTAGACGCAGGTCAGGTGATGCAAAATTAAAAAGGTGTTTTCAATGATCAAATTTTATTGATGTTCAACAATGTTAAGGATGGTGAATGATGATGTTTTTTTCGTTGGCGGTTTCAAGTTGATTTTTTTTTCAACCATGCCTCCGGATGATCTACTCGGCTGATATTTTTCAGAGGGGGAAAAAAGTAGCACCCAGTCAATGTATGTGATGATTTGATAGGTCCAGTTTTACATGAAGATGAACCTCGATTGTTTCCTGTTCAGTGTCTCCTGTTTGTATGCAGGGCTGGCAATTGTGGTCCGTTCTGAGTTTCAATGTTTATAGCCAGGTACATAGAGAACACACATGGCAGATGCTATAAGAAGTTACTTCATGAGGGAAGCAAACTTTCCACTGTTGATTTGATGGCTACTTTATAAACACCAATTCATGAAGTGTGCCTCACCGTTTGTTAAAAGCAGTGGTTACAATCGGTTAGCCGTTTTTGAACTGATTACTATTAATCCTGCATTGATATCAGTTCAAACTCACCAGTTCTATTCCACTTGGCACCAGCTCACCAGTTGACCACGAAGAAAACCAGCCCATGTTGCATGGCTTCATGTGCAGGCGCTTGGCTCAACGCGCCAGGCACTGAAGGTGGCCAAAAGGACCAAGAAGAAAAAGTTGGAAGGACACCGAGTCGTCGCCTGCCGCGTTCCCCCGCTTGCGAAATACAGAACGGTACCCCATGGTAACCCCCCTGGTTGGATTTGTTGGTTTCTAACCCACCTAAGTACAGGTATGTATATCTACCCTAACTGGTACTTACCCTAGTGAAGTAACCTAAGTTCACCAACTGGGGAGTACCAGTCTGTAGTCGCGAGCCATCAGTGATGCGGTCCTCCCACTTTGCTTGCGCTGGTTGAGTGGGTGATGCGTAGCACCAAGTCCCTAAGCCTTGGCAACCATCACGAAGCCACATTGATCAATGATGATAAACCCCATTATGAACCGTATGATTATGATCATTATTAGATATCATAACGGTTATATATATGGCCTTAACAAAAATCTTTTATATAGGATTATTCGCTATTATTAGTTACTACCCCGCCAAGATTAATCCTATAACTTTATATAGCATTATTCGTCCCTTAGCCTGGCTGAGACAGAGCTTGCTTTGACGACGACACAGAGACAGAAAAAAAAATGAGGAAGACTCACAACGTTAGATAGTTGCTTTGGCTTACGGCAGACGACGGTGGATTTATACCTTTGCTCTGTTGATATGGGTTCTGCCGGGCTGAGCCGCTGGCACCATAGAGGGAACCCTGCAAGCAGGGACCCAGTTCACGGGCTGACTACAGTTGGCCATGGGTCAATATTAATCAACCAATTAATGGGGGATAATAACCAGCAATAATACGGAAAACAATGACTGATGATAGGGGAAGCAAGGGTACAGGGTTTTGACCCACAGCCAGTTCATTGAGCGAGGCATTGAGAAGTGCTGCGCAGCAAGCAGAAATAGGTCGTGAGTGAAAACTTCTTATCATCATCACTGATCTACATTGACAGGGTGATCTATACAGGCATTGGCATGGTGCGCTTAGGTACTGATTGTTGATAGCACCTAGGTCCAACCTTTCTGATTCTTGCAGAAATTCTGGGTCGCCCTTCCCAGGGAAGGCCAAGAATTCAACAGCTGCTTGCGGTCCTCGGATCAACATGAATTGTTGTCAGCCAGCATGATCTATTGACAGTGTGGACCATCATTAGCCAGTCATCATCGACCATCAGCAGAATCAAGAACCATTATCAACCACCATTTCAACATCAGTCAACCATCACATACGGGTCAATCAACGGCCGTTCAACCATTATCACATCAGACCCGTTTTTCAAAGCATAGGATGGTTAACCATCATAGTATCGTCATATAACATAGCCACAAATATATAACCATCAACCCTCATCATATAACATAGCCACCATATAATGTTATTACAACCATCATCAGTCATCAGCACCATAAAACCTTCCGACAATCACTCACCAAAGAGGCCCCTTGATCTTCGCATGCCCCTTACTGTCGTTGCACAGGACAAGCTTGGTCGACTCTCGCCCAGGCGTTGGGCTGCGCTGCTAGTGGCGTCGTGGTAGTGCATGCTTTGCTGGCGCGAAAGGGACAGCCAATTTGTCAAAGGTTGGGATGTAACCCCACTGGTAATGGTAAACAATAGGGGATAATGACCAACAAGAATGGTATCAACCCATGGTGGTTTCTGAAAATGTAAGTACCCCAAAGTTTTGGTTGCTTTTTTGGTATCAGTGGATCATAAACTGGATGATATACATAGCTGGGAGTACCCCCATGACTTGAGAAACACCCAAGTGTTTAGTGATGATGAATACCTTGATCGAAATTAGCTCGTTGAATTTCTACCTACAAACTGAAAGATTTTCATTATTGCTACGGTGTTTGAGATTGGCAACGTTACTTACCCGTGTTATGTTCACCAAACTTGCTGATTGGCGTGTACCACTTTGTACACACCCATCACTGTAAGATGCAGTGGTAACCTCCCATCGGGAACTTTTAACAACGTTGGTTCGCGTTAGACAAGGCTGCAGTAGAATGGCCTACTAAGCAACTGTAGTAACTCTCTGTAGTGGTTGATAGTGGTTAGGGAGGCCTTAATGTAATGTTTCCGGCGGATCGTACCCACCATGAGTACACCTGTTCACTAAAAGACAGACTTCCCCAGAGATTATACTATCCACAAACTCTAAGCCATTTATTCCCCCTTTTCTGGCTCCATATTCAACCTGCATCCCATCAGCCATCACCAACCATCATTGATCACAAATTGACCATGAACCACAACGAATCAATGTCCACAGCAGTCATCATGAATCACCATCAGCGGAAGAGTAGCAAGTGCAACAGTAATGATGCTGGCCGCCGGTTCGTAGGCACATGTAGGCACCAACTGGTTCGTAGGGATCCCGTTGGTACCAAAAGCTGATAGTAGTCTGTGAGTATGGCGGGTTCTCAAAATAGGGACCCCGAAAATCAATGGTTTAAGAATCAATTTATTGGTGAATTAGTATAAATGGATATAAAATATTGATTAAAATATACCCGTATTTAGTATAAATGGCTAATCAGTGGATGATTTAGGGGTTCCCCTGTTTTGAGAAACCATAGGTGATGGGATTTTGATTCTGCGGGAATATAGTTGGTGACTCATCGATCAACAGTGATCGACTGCCCGGTTTACAGAAATATCTTCCAGCTGCCCTCACCTAGTAGAATCACCATGATGAATTGTTTCTAAAAGCCAGATCTTCCAACGAATGCGACCGGAGAGGCAAAGCATCTCCAAAACATCAAAACCTGACATTTTTGACATCTTAACAAGCGGGTGAAGAAAACTCTAGCCAATAACTCACTCAGTACACGCTGGTTGCCTGAATTTGATGGTCAAAGGCGACATTTCTTGGTGATATTCCGTAAACAGGCACTTTCCCACCCTATATAAGTGATGAAATCTTCAGCCTACGTAAGATTAGATTATTTCATGGCAAACAAGTCAGCACAGAACTAAAGATAACCAGCTTTATGGTCAGGCTTCAGAATGCGATGTCCTTCACCATGACTGCCTAGGAGTCAGCAGATGTAACCCATGGCCTCCACCAACTCCCAGGCCCCCCAATGAGGTTCACACCTGGCGATGACGCGGCTGCGCTCAGCTGGTTCCGCAGCCATCGGAACTTGGAGTCCTCCATGACACAGCAGCCTTCGTGCCATGAAGCGAACTCAGCTTAGAGAGCTGGATCCACATCTCCCCCTAGCAGTTTAGTATGGTTGAAGTGCTCGCCGTTAAGCTGGGGCATCATTTTGCTTGGTAGGTCATCGGATTGACAGCTGACTCTTGACTGGTATCACCAAGAAACAGCCATTTAACGACCACTGTAGTGATACCAGTTATCAATAAGATGACAGTCATAGCATTCTACTGGGTTTATGAATATATGTTTTCTGTTTTACATAACCCAAGCTGCTGTTGAGGCAACTTGTCGAAAGCTAGTTTGCCTACAATGTCCTACAAACTCGTTAATATGGGGGCATTGTGCAGCTGTAGGGACTTACTCATGGTCAGCTGGAAATTGCCCCATGTTTAACAAGGCACAACTGGAGATTTTCCTTCTGTTTGACGTCAGTTCTTGTCGTTGAATGGTTGAAGCTTGAAGCCCATGGCGCATCACGACGCCGAAGACGATGCTGACATCGATGCAGACGATGAAGGCGATGAGAACCCTGCGCCCATGCCGCTCTCATCCTATGCGATGCCTTCCCAGATGCCTTCGCTGATGACTTGGACAGGCGGCAGGACTGGTGATCTGGAAGGTTTGGCCGAAAGGCTTCTCGGATTGTCAGTTGAGGATGCCGAAGAGGAAGCCCGAGAAGCTCTCAGTGAAGCAATGGATGTAGCCACTGATGCCGATGTCCTGGCTGTCCTCCTCACCGTCTTCAAAGCTGACCGGGAATACGCCATCCACGGGGAAGATACCTGGGACCGGCCGTTGGAGTTTTGCCAACGCATGTGCTCCATCTGCGACCGCAACTTCCTGAGCGCGGCAGGCCAACCGAGGCCCCATGACTTCCCCGCGCGCGTGGTGGCCAGCGTCTACGCGGAGTGTGGGCGCAGCTATGCCCTGGCTGGGCAGGTGCCCGCAGCCTCCCAGCTGCTGCAGAAGGCACTGAACGTCTTCGGGCTGAGCCCTGAGCCCAGCACCGAGGAAGTCATGGAGATCTCTGCCTGCAGGGCATCTTTCGGACGCGTTCTGGTGCGGTCGGGTCAGATGAAGAGGGCCCAAGATCAGTTTCTGCAAGCCATGCAGCTGCTGGCGGATGTGCCTGACAGCTTGGAATTGGAAGTTCCAGCCTTGGTCACTGAGTACTCTGAAGCTCTGGCGGCTGCGGGGGATGAAGCTGTAGCTTCTCCTGGTCTCCTGGATTTGATCGTGCAGATGGTGGAACAGAAATTCGGTGAAGGCAGCGATGAGCACTTCCAAGCCTTGCAGGACTTGTCCGACGCCTGCTTGCGAGCTGGGAAACCCGGCCTGGCTGCCCCCATGTTGATCATCCTTTCCCGACAGCTGCGCAGCTACTATGAGGACTGCCGCGATGTCTGGGCTGGAGCTGAAATGGAGGAGGTCGAAACCAAAGCTGCCCACGCCCTGGAAGCAGCTGCCATGCAACACATGCAGGACGCAGACTTCGAAGCTGCTGCGAAGACGTGGTCCTTGGCCATCCGCCTGCGCGAAAGTCTCGGTGCCCCCGTGGAGCTGCTGACCGAGATGCGGTCATCGCTGCTGGCCCTGCAAGCAGCTGCTGGCGACGGCGGCGCTGCACCCAGCGGTTCCCCGGAGGAATCGCCAGCAGCGTGCCCAGATAGCTGGGATGAGCCCAGCGAAGCCGAAGAACCTGTGCAGCAACAGCAGCAGCAGCCCAAGGTGCGCCCGTTGTTGTCCCAACCGGTGCAGAGTTTGAGACCTGGTTGGAGCGCTGCTCCAAGCGATGCTTGGGATTGAGAAAGAAATGGGGTGCGGCTGGAAGGTGTCATAGTGAAGGTAAGGTCATCCTGCTGGTTGTGATTGGGTATAGGTAGGGTAACCACCAAGCATGATAGTTGTGGTAGATATAGGATGTTTGATGAAGGGACTGACAACTACAAAGGCCCAGCTGCTACCTGAATAAACCTTCATCCGTGTTTTGACGGAGAACTCCAGCCATTAGACAATTGGCGGTGGGCATTTGTAGCTTGCAGTGATTAATACGGACCTTCGACGAGCTATTCTTAACCAAACCATTCTTAAACATTGCAATTGTTTTCCTCACCAGGAAAATCAGCTACAATTAACCACCAATGACGAACCATCATAATCCATCATAATTGTATATAATCATTGTCACCCCTGGATCTTCACAAGGAAGTATTTGTTTAACCATTGTTATGGGTTTTTATACCCTATTTCTTTTCATAATAATCCCCTCAAAAACCATATAAATCACCTTAAAAACCATATAAATATATAAATCACCTTCAAAAGCCATATAACTCACCTTAAAAAACCATATAAATCGCTTTAACAAACCAGGTCTATCGCCACTGTTGCTACTTCCCCCCTGTCGTTCACCACAGCCTGCACTCGACGCTAGGTGCAACAAGCCCGTGAAGAGCATGTGGAGGTGCGCTCTGTCGTGGCATCGAACCAATGGGAAGCACCTGTTGGAGCCCAGGTATCGGCAACCGCTGAAGGTTGCGGATGGTGATGGTTTGAGTGGTTAAGGTGGTGGTGGTGGGTGAGGATGGTGACGGCTGAAGTGGCTCAGTTGATGGTGAGGTTTGAGGATGGTGTAGGTTGAGGATGGTTAAGGTTGAAGAGTTAAGTGATCGTGAAGTAATCAACGGACAGCATCATCGACCACCCTCCCATTCACTACCAATCACCACCATTTGTCATAGACCATTCACTATTCGTACCATCAACTGTTGGTGATTAATCAATGTAGCATTAGAATGTTGTCAAACACATGAACACCAACCATCATTAAGCATAAAAGACTCGAACAATGGCAGTTACCGATCACAATAACAATCACTACCCATTGGGAGTTGATTAAACATCATCAATCATACCATGAACAAGAACCATCATTAACCACAATAAACCCTAATAATGGCCACCATTAATGATTGAAAACCATTAGCAAGAACAATCATTAACCATCATAAACCATATCCATGAATGACCAACCATCATTAGACATATCCATTAACCATCATCTATTAATCACTATTGACTACCATCATTAATGGATATGGTTTTTGAGTTGGTGACTATTACTCAATTAATGGATACTACCATCATATGGATATGGATTAATAACCATTACTTTAACCACTATTGACTACCATCATCGCTCGTAGTGAGGGCGGCTGTCGCAGCCAGGCATTGAGCGCCTCCAAGGAGGCCATCGTGATCTTCCGAGAGCTTGGGGACCAGGCAGCCGCAGCCGGTGGCCATGGATGAGGAGTGCTTGGTGCGTGGTGGATCTTTGTAGGGATTATTAATAGGGTTATTATGAATTATCATCATCATCATCATCATCATCATCATCATTATCATCAGCATCAGCATCAGCATCAGCATCATCATAAAAACAAAGAAGATATATGTAAAATAGTGACAATGGTAAGACAAAAACAATGGTGGGTGTTTTCGAGGGATTAAATAGGGTTGCAATGAATGACAATCATCATCATAACAAAAAGTACAACCATGGTAAAAATAATGAAATCAGATAAATATAAGGGAAATATGCAACAATGGGAGTGTTTGGGGATTTTTTAGGGTAAGAACCATCGATAATGGATAATTGGTCATATGGGATAATAAGCAACAATGATGGCTAAACAACTACTACTTGGTGTTTCTAGTCAGTCTTTGATATTTGTGATTCTAGTCAATAGCGCCAGCTAGTTGGATGGTTTGATTGTCATGTTTGCTCCTATTCTTTGGGATGGGTGGTTGACATAGAAATGTTCGGGGATGGGTTATATCCACCAAGCGGTCAGGGGGTCAACTACCAATGATGGGTTGAAGTCTAATTTGTGAGCATGACTAGCTGGTGGTTGGGAGGCAGCGATTTGAAGCCGGGGATATCCCTTTATCCCTTAAACGAGAGAGCCAAGGAGCTACCAGGAGCCGAGAGACGTTGCTGCGCAGGAGCTACCAGGAGTGGGGTAACCAAATGATGACCAAGGTAATTTCTCGTTAATGTTAGGGTTGTTTCTAACCTTCTTCGGGTAAAATGTTTGATATGATGGATGTGATGGACAATGGTGCATGACGGTCACTGATCAACCAGCAAAAGCGAGAAATATAGTGGCCAGTGGCCAGTGATTCATACGGCTAATACTTGGTTACCACTAGTTCGTTACGAGCCACACCAGCATTGACAACTATCATCAGTAGTTAAGTCATAGTCAGCACCCAAATCATCAACGAACCAATGATGTCCATTGACACCATCATCAAACATCATCACTGTTTAATAAGCATCATCAACCACCATCAATGAACCATCATTAATTACCTCGAATAAGCCATCGTAATCGCCGTGCCAAGCATTGCAACCACCATCAATTAACTATCATTCATAGCCATTGGTAGGCCATCATAACCGTTGAGCCATCATTATTACCCATCATCAACCACCAGAACCATCCACTGTTGCCGTGGTGCCACGACTCCATCCCTTGTCGCTGCGTCGCTGCGTAGGTGGCAGAAGCGGGTGCCAGACACGCGGCAGTGTCGGTGGGTCATCTCAGAACTGTGGAGATGGCAGTACAGAACTTTAATGGTAATAAATGAATGGTAAACTAACATAGCAATGGTAAAATCACCATATTTTAAAGAGAAACCCTGCGAAACCATCATTAACTAGTAATATAATGAAATAATACCTTTAATGGTAAACTCACAGGCTTTGGTAATGCCATAATGTTAATGGAAACTATAATGGTAATATAATGGAAATATAATGGAAATATAATGGTAATATATGGTAAGATATGATCATATAATGGAATAACAGGCTCTGGTAATATCATGAAAGGTTAACCATATTTGTGGTTATATACCCTGCCAGTACCTCCATTTACCCCGTATCCCATGTTAATCCCATTATTAACCGTCATACATAACGATTACCCTCTGGTAAACTAACATGGCAATGGAGAATCCACCAATTGATGATGGTTTCCCAGGGTTTCTCTTTAAAATATGGTGATTTAATGCGATTTACCATTGCTATGTTAGTTTACCGGAGGGTAGCTCTTGGCCCCAGCAATGCCCAAAATTTATATGATCCTGAGGGATAGGGGATGATAAGCAGCGGCATAAGAAATGGGAACTACAGTGTTTGGGGGGGAAGTATAGGGAAATGATCATGGCTCACTGTTACTGATGGCTAGGAATGGTTTGAGTTGCCCATGGTAAGGTACTAGTAATGGTGACAAGGATCGTTTTGTAGGGATATGTTAAAACAAAATCACAGGGTAAGGTAACATTGATATTAGAGTGGTTAATTAAGATCTATTCTGCTAATAAGGCTACCATTTTGGGAAAGGGATTGTAGTGGTTAGATAGTAGGGTATGATGACCAACAAGAATGGCGAAACCTTGAGATTTTACAGTCTTGGGGGAATAATGATGCCTATGGTGTTGCCACTAAAAGTGTTCAAGTTCTACCAGCCGAGAACAGACCACGTAGTTGATGGGTTCGTAAGCTCGATGCGCATTGTCGGAGCCTTGTGCTCAACTACTGGGCCAAGAGCGTTGCTAAGAGCCACTGCCAGATCTCGTGCATTCATGGCTTCTGGTTTGGACTTGCTCACGGTCAGAGTCCTGGAGAAGATCGGCGTGGTGTTCCTTGTGGTCTTCGTTGTGTGTGCAATCGTGGCGCGCCCCGGTGGGCTCAACGCGGAGGTTGTGACGTATTGCTATTGCCTGTTGTCGCTGCTGCATTTGTTGCGCATCTCCCATTGTTCCATTGGCCCTTTTGCTTGGGCACCCAGTACACTCACATCGGAGTGTAGGCGGTGGGATGGGCAGCAGGTCTTCACAACACCTTTGGTGTAGATGCTAGTCATGACCTCCCCACTGCCAGCCAGGCATTGCTATGGACTTGCGGAGCCCTATGTGCGATGAATACATGAGGTCTGATACATGCGATGAAAACATGAGATCTTTTGCGATTTATCGTGGAGAGTTTCTTTTGATACAAGGCTACGGTTGCGACAGCTTCCGGTAAATGCTTTGGGTGTCTTCATACCACCGCCTCATGGAATCTCTGACACGATATTTTAGCCAAGTTCCTGCGACCTCAGTGAGTGGTAAGGAAGAGTCTCCTTATTTTTTGGGTGAACGAGTGCGGGGCGCTATTCTGGACATTGTTGAGTTTGAGGGATTCCATGCCGTTTTGAGGGAACTGATGGAAAGTCCGGGGTGCCGGGCGAGACATCCCTCTCTGCGCTGCAGATGACCATGGGGCATGGGTTTTCCTGGATGCTGTCGTTCGGCTGGTGCACAAGGAGAAGAAACACTCTGTTGTGAGTTTGTCAGAGGGCTGGGATATAACTGCAGATATGAATGGAAGATCCGATTGTAGCAGCAACAGTAGCAAGAAGAAACCACACGTGCTTTTGATGGATGCGACTTGGATAGGACCATCAGAATTCATGGGCAATAATACTTGATAAACCATGGTAAGTTTTTATTCATAAGCGTGTTGTGACAATAAAGCGTTGATGATGGATTGGATTCATGTGTTGACATGCCTTCCGCTGGGTCTGATGGCTAAGTCCTGATTTCCCAGAGCCTGAATGAAAGATTCGTTTGCTAAGATCAACAGTTATTGAACTTGTAAAGCGGTGGTGTCTCCAGATATTTTAGTCACAGCCATACATTGCAAGATCCGAAATATCAGTTGGACGGGTAAGAGCTTGATTGCAGATTGAGCTAACATGTTGCGTCATGCGCATCCAACCTCTATGGTTGCCATGTTGCTAGAAGGGAAACACCAGGCAGGGTCGCCCATTTGAATCCCAAACTTCGGTCTCAGCTGGTGGTTTCTCAACATTGGGACCCAAAAAAAACGGTCGGTTTATTACCTTGACATGGTTCCGAAAGGACGATTTGGGGGTACCCCTATGACTTGAGAAACACCCATGGCTAACCATCACCAACCATCAATAAACTGGATATAAGTGGATGGTTAATGAATGATGATCATCATCATCAATAATGTTAACCCAGGACCCAGGATTAGTAAACCCCTGGTTGATTTCTTGGGGGTATCCCCTAAAAGCCTTGGTTTCCCTTGAAAATGGTAACCACCCCAATGAATCAACCTGGGGGTTTATTAATCGTGGGTTAACATTATGAGGATACTTCCGAGTAGACCATGACTTGGATCCTCGCACTGCTCGCTGAGGCATACATGGGCCGAAAGAAGCTGGGGGAGGCAGGAGTGATGGTTCCGGTCAGGGCTGAGGGGTGGTAGGATGCCGATGGCAATGTGCAGAAATCACGTGCCTGCCATTGGCCATTACCATGTTACCTTGTCGCCATCCACCAGATCTTCGCGCTTATGAACTATCAATATGAGGTGGGGCCCCGTCATAACTTGGCTAAGATCTGCCATTTGACAAGCTATTTACATGTACCATAACTGATAGTGGCTGCTGGCATGAGCTAAGTCAGCAAATTGCTGGGAAGATCCTGTTGTTGGCTCCTGACGCCAGGTTCTGTCGCAATTTCACTTTTCATTTCTGCATTTCGCAGGGTTTTGAACGGATCATTTTTGTTTGACGCACGACTTTCTGACCCGTAGCACCAACATATCCATTTCCAAGCTCTACTTTGATGTACAACTTGTTGGTTCAACAGGCTCAACTGAGAGGTTCAATTTGTTCAACTACCAGTTTTGATGGCGAAAAATGTTGGAAAACTGGATTCATTTCCATGGAAAAGTCATCAATTTTACTGGTGGTTGGCGCTACGCGGAAGCGATGAGCTGAGGAGTGAGTTTCATTATGCCTCGAAAGGGGGATGGCGTGTGCAGCTGCGGCTCATGTCCTCAGGAAACTGTAAGGTCAACTGGCAGTATCTATGATAAGCTCAGTGAAATCACTGTTAGGTGAACTTCCACATCAACGGTTGAGCACACAGAAACCCTGAAGAATGTTGCCTTTGATTTCTGGCTTGTGGTTTCAAACCTTTTCCTTATTTTCCCTAGTATCTACTGACAAATGGTTGGTTGACATTTTTTTTGTGACGGGGTGGTTCAACCACCAACCAGTTTGGATGATCACTATTATTAGCCATTATAATCATCATAGTAACCATTATTAGCCATTATTGACCGTTGTCAACCGCTGCTTAACAACGGTCATAGTGGTACTTCAACCACCAACCAAATTGAATTGGATTTCAATGAAACTCTCACCCGCATTGCCGAATGCTCACGAGCAGCTGATTCACCGAGATATTGTTGGAGAGCCAAGCATTTAACACACAGAATGGTACCCCCCGGTTGGTTGAATTGGGTTACAACTACGGTAACTACCAGGTAAAGAGTGGATATAGTTCTATTTAGGCTTAACAAAATGTTTTAAACCAACAAGTCCAACCAGGGGTACCACTCTGTATTGACCCAACATCAACCCCAAGTTCACCCATGGCTTAAGAAGCACCATCGAGTACATGAATTCACCGGTCCTGGCTTCACCTGTTGGGTTCACTGGCGAGTTCGTCGTGGAGGATATGATGAATGAAACATTCTTCCCAACGATTTAACCATGGCCATAACAGCTATAACAAATATATCCAGAACTTGTTAAAACCAGTTAATTATTCGCCATTGGTTTTATAACTTCATGACAGTGTATAGCAACTATTGTTACATACTGGTTTTGGTTCAGAATTCACTCGTTTTCATGCTTCATCCATTTCATTCAAACGTATGGCTGCGGGGCAGTTCACCCTTAGTCCCCCTGGCTCCCCCTCGTGAACCAGGCTGTTATACCACAACTTATCCCCCATGAAATTGTTGCTTAACTGCTTGACCCATAGCCATTATTGTTGGTGAACTTATCCCCCAATATCAATCGCTATTCAATCGCTATAAATGAATAAAAAGTTCATAGTGGTTATGGTGATTATAGCGCTTAACCCATGAATAGTGGTTAGGGATGGCAATGATGAAGAATGGCTATTCAATCGCATAACCCCAATCAAAATGTGAAGCTCAGTCAAAAAAAATCCCCATGAAACCCATCGCTACCCACCCAACGGTCGGCTCCACCAGGCCTTGGACGAAGCCAAAAAGGCGCGCAGCATCTTCCGGAAGCACGGCCTGCGCCACGACGAAGGTGGAGCGAATCCGGTGGAGCGCCATGGGAAGCGGCGCCAGGGGTTGCCCTTGCCATGGTGGGTCCACCGTGGTGAACCCCCAGTAGCTCACCAAGTGGTTCACTTAACCCAACCAGGTTAGTTACTACCAGGTTAGTTACCACCCAGTGAACAAGCTGGTTAGTCAACTGAGGGTTAGTGAAAATTTTGAAAAACAAGATGAGTGACAACGCTCCATGTAATGATCACATGCGTATATCAGCGCTGTCCCCGTCCCCCAAGCAATGAACTATTTAATGAATGGTAGATCCATGGCAATAAACTCCGGTTTACCTTAACTAGCTTGTGATCTCTCCCAAAAACCGGTGGCTTATCAACATGGATCCAACATTTAATGACCAACTTAAGCCATGAACACACCACTCAATCAACTGCTGAACTACCAGGGAGGCCTGCCTTGTTATCGCCATGGCCCTGGCCACCATTGGAGCGGGGTCACCGGAGGGGTCGCCGCTCACAGCGACCGGTGGCAGGTCGGGCCTTGCTGGTGAAGAGTTGCGCGCATAAAATGATGCAAGAGCTCCTTGGCAGTAGTGGTGCGGCAGTCCGCGGTGCCCGACAACGACTTGGTGAAGCAAAATGGCGAGCTGGGTCAAGCAGTTAACCATCGATAATCGTAGATGATTACCAAGAAAACTATAAGGAAAACTGGCTGGCTAATGATGGGGGAACCATGGGAACCAGGGGTACGAGGTTTCTTATGATTATTAATTAATGATGTTAAGCAGCAGAAACTCACAGTTCTACCAAGGGAAATCACCCGGTTTAAAAGTTCCAGGGCCGTTTTTCGGACAACCAAGTCATCAATCCCTGATCCAGGAGGGAACCATCCCCATGGTGAACGGTTAGTTGGGGAGACCTATAAGTCTATAAGGCAACTGGAGGGATTTCCTGGACATGAATACTCCATCCTTACCATCACCGAAATAGTGGAATACCATGACTAGCTCAACTCGACAGATTTTAGTTTGCCTGCCACTATCAACCATCACCAAGTCATCATTTAACCATCACTTAACCATCCTTCAACCATCGATCATCCAATTTAAACATTCCTTCTCCATCATTTAATCATCATTACCATCATGCAACCATCATTAAACCATCATGAAACCAGTCTTTGATAAACCATCATTAAACCATCATTACCATCCATGATTCTTTGCATCATTAATCCGTCTTTAAACCATCCTGCAACCATCAACCATCATTCAACCAGGATGTCCCGCCCCACCGGCACCACCTGGTTCCAGCTCGCACCGAGGCTTGGCGAAGCCGTGTGGGGCCCTGGATGGACCCTGATCAGTGGGGGTGAATGGTGGATTAGCCTGTTAACCTGCGCCTATTCCTGGGGGTTTGGCCAAATAAGCGTTCCAGGCGCGCATCGAAACACACGCAAGTTAATAGATTAGCCCGGCAAGAATGGCTGGTTATTTGATGATCTGATGATCCGCTGCTCAAGGTGAAGCATGGGGTATTGGGTACTGGGTAAAGATTTAACATGTATGGTGGTTATGAATTGTTAGCTGGTTAGTTGACCAACCAATGGTTGACTAGCTGGTGAATGGTGAATAGTGGATGATGAGCAACAAAACTAGTGGATATACCAGGCAGACATGGTTATGGGTCAATATTAACAAGCCAACTAGTGGGGAATTATCACCAACAACGTGAGGGTAAACAATGGTTGATTCTCAGGGGTACAGAGTTTTGACCCACAGTCGGTTATGAATGCTGAGTTTGCCTAATTTTGGTTGAAGTGGTTCTTAAGGGGTTGGTTGGCATGATTAGGTGGAGGTGTGGGTGTGAAAGGTTGGTTGTGGATGATATGTATTGATAGTTCTTAAATGTTATTAACATGAATTATCGGTGGCGATGAACAGACCTGGTGATTAGCAATGGTTGTCAATGATCAGTTGACCTGGAATGGGCTCGAGAAACACTGAAAGTCATTGTGATTGGAGGTTGGTTCTCAAGTGGTTGGTTAGGATTATTGAGTGGAAGGTTGTTATTTATGAATGGTTGGAGAGCCCTCGTGGCCCAGCACCCTGGGTACACACCGCCTGGGGTGTGTCCACACCCATCGCTACCCCAATTCACCATAGTCCCGCCATGCACATGTCCCAAGAGGGGTTTGCCGCATCGGCGCACAGCGATACGCGCCACCCATCTTTTGCCGCCACGTGATTGACGACCCCTCCAGCAATACAGTTTGAGACCAGTGGCCATGTGCTGCAGTGCTGAGAAAATCTGCGGATGTAGAACTTCTCCAGCAAATTGTCCGGTCGTGCAAGCTAGGCACAGCCACACCGGAGGCGCACATTGCTCAACGAGCGCCGAGCGCTCGACAAAAAGCTCGACCAGGGCTGCCCGGACCGGCGCAGATCGCCGACGCCTTCCTCCTGGTGGTGGAAAAAGCTTTCTGCTGGCAGTCCAACAACTCACAACCGCAATCACCACACTCACCCAACAGCTCAACGCAGCCCCTCAAGCTTCAGCCCCCTAAGCAATATCCCTAGCCAGTCCCGCCTCCGGAGTAACCGTCATCACACCCCGCCGACAAGATGGTGGAAAAAGCTTTGACCGGGGCAGATGCCTCTCGGGTGCATCAAGCTACTCCCAACGCGAAGAGGCGTGCTATGTCACCAACAGAAGAAAACACAGAGAGCCCATGTTGCAGCAGCTGCGGCGTGTTTTGCAACCTGACCAAGTGTGCTGGCTGGTGAGGTGGAGCATCCTGACGCAGATGTCCACATTACAAGGGCACTTGGAAGCGGTTTCTAAGGAACAGATGGCTGAGGTCCTCCACTGCCTGGATAAGAGCTAATAGCACAATTTGATTTGCTGACCCATTGAGCATGAAAAAGCATGTACTCAGATTCCCAAGGGTCGTAAATCTATTTTTGCATTCTCAAATAAAATGAACATGCTTTTAGTCAAAATGATCAGTTCGTCCTCAATCATGAGTGAAATGATTCTATGCAATCAACTTATGAAATTCCAGCGGTTGATCTATGACAATCGCAATGATAATCAATCGCTGGACTGACGCCCAATGATCTACCACACTTAGCTGGAAAAAAACATCTGAGGACACATATCCTCACATATCCTGAACAAACGGAATTGATCTATTGATGTCATGCCGTTTTCTTGCCACCTTTTCGCCCCTTTGAGTGAGCAACTATGGTTGTATGTTGTTGATCGGTATTTGCATGCTATCAGTCGAGTCGCCAATCCATAATATCAATCATTGCAATCATTTGTAGGTAAGTCATTATTACTAGCATTGGTATGCCAAAAATTGTACCGGATACATCAGCTAATTGATCAATCACTAGCTATTCATTTGGCTGTATATGGCTGTATATTACTCATTTTGTCAAGAAGTAGTAGTAGTAGTAGTAGTAGTAGTAGTAGTAGTAGTAGTAGTAGTAGTAGGAGTAGGAGTAGGAGTAGGAGTAGGAGTAGTAGTAGTAGTAGTAGAAGTAGTAGTAGTAGTAGTAGTAGTAGTAGTACTAGTCGTAGTCGCAGTCGTAGTCGTAGTCGTAGTCGTAGTCGTAGTCGTAGTCGTAGTCGTAGTCGTAGTCGTAGTCGGAGTCGTAGTCGTAGTCGTAGTCGTAGTCGTAGTCGTAGTCGTAGTAGTAGTAGTAGTAGTAGTAGTAGTAGTAGTCGTAGTCGTAGTCGTAGTAGTAGTAGTAGTAGTAGTAGTAGTAGTCGTAGTAGTAGTAGTAGTAGTAGTAGTAGTAGTAGTAGTAGTAGTAGTAGTCGTAGTAGTAGTAGTAGTAGAAGTAGTAGGAGTAGTAGGAGTAGTAGTAGTAGTAGTAGTAGTCGTAGTAGTAGTAGTAGTAGAAGTAGTAGGAGTAGTAGGAGTAGCAGGAGTAGTAGGAGTAGTAGGAGTAGTAGTAGTAGTAGTGCCAATCACATACATGGGTTTATCTCAAAACAGAGGACCCCTAATCATTTGTTCCAGCCCTTATCGTAATAAACCAACCCTTTTTGGGGGCACTGCTATTTTGCCAAACCATCATAGTTGTTTAACCCTTATTTGTTGTTTTTATTTTCTTTTTATGACCATTATAATCGTTTTTAAAGCCATCAACTGGACTGGTTACTGGATACATCAACCATCAAATTAGCATCCATCACCCGCCGCAGCGACTCAACAGCTATCCCCTTGGGTGTTGGGCAGCTGGTCGCCCCACCAAGCCTCAGGTGCAAGACGCCACGGAAGCGCAGTATTTGTTTCAGAAAGAGAAGGATCGAAGGCGGGTGGACCCACGGTGCAGTGGGTCGGCGCAGCAGTGCACGCCTGGGTGGTTGTTGGGGGATCAGGAGTTGACTCGGATTTTTTGGGCAGGTCAGATGGTGGTTTCTTAATAGCTGGGGGTACCCCCCAGTTGTCATCCGTTTATGAACCATTTATAGTAATAAACTCCGAGATGGCGCTGGAGAGAGAGAGAGAGAGGAGGAAAAAAAGAAACTCCTATCATAATTTGGAGGTTCCCATTCCCAGAAACAGCCATATAGTCGATGTGCGGGTGCGAGTGCGTAATCATGAATCATGTTGAACTACTACGCAGCACTAGTGGGGGAACATTTGGGAACCATTAGTTAAGAATAGTATTGTTACCCATCATTTGCATGATGCACCGTTGTCCAATTGACTACTATTCATCAACCACAGTGGCTACTTGTTTTTTTGTCCACTCATCTAGAGATGTGTATATAGAATGGTTTGATGCATTAAATTCCATTGACAACATTTATTAACGATTTCTTTAAGCAGCATGTGCCAGCTCTTCAGGCAATCATTAAGCTGCATATCAACTCCAATATTTCAACCTTCATTTAGCTACAAAAAAACATCAAAAATGAACCATCTAAATCCGCCCACCATGAACCATTAACCAGCTAGTATCCAGTTCCATCTCAGATAACTAACCTTAACCGGCGACGATTATAATCATGATTAGAACCATGAATTATGAACCCTAGTCATTGCCGATGCATGAACTATGAACTAGCCATTAATATGATCAGCCATCGTCATCTCTGCTGAGAAAAAATAATAAGATACAGTTGAATTGTGTTCTTCAGGTGACGCAGTTTCAGAATGTCATAGGTCAGTACAGCAGAGAACCACTTGAATCCTGATCCTAGCTGTGGAGATTCGCTTAGAAGTAACATTGGCCTCTTTACTTTTGGCTTTAATTTGGCATTTTGCCCGTGTCATTTGCCCCAGTTTCTTTTCGATTGAATTCGCGCCGGATGTCATGCAATTTCTGATTCTTTGTCCAATCCCTTGTACAGTTTTACCAGCATGTGTTGAAGCAGCGCCACATGTGCATGCTTGCACCTCGCCCCCGGCACAGCTCGGGCAGGGAGACCTGACAGCGATGGAGAGAGAGAGGGTTGAATTGTGTTATGTTTAGTTGTCACTAGTTTCAAACATCAGTGACTGAATCAACCATGAGATATCTACACATCCACCATTTTGTGATATCCATTTTCCACCACGTCTATGTGACAAGTGTGTGACCTCTGACTCATTATCTATGCGACAAGATCAAACAGGCATATCCACTATCTAGAGGTAATGGATATCATCAGATAGAAGATGATAAACGATGAGACTAGTGATTGTTAATAGCTCCTGGGTCGAACCTTTGCTTCCACCAGTCATATCAGGCGTCTAAATCGTCGGCCAGAATATGGTTCATATCCATCAATGGTTCGAAATCATCTTTCGGGACGGAGTAACTGACCACCAGCAGGCTGAAACCACCAACAGGTTGAAACAACCAAGCAGTTCACCAAAATCGACCATCAAGCACCACCAGTACACCAAAATTCACCCTTCAGGGATCCATCAGCGCCTCATCCATGGTAAACCCCCAAGCACTGGATCTCCACAGGTGGGAGGCCAAAGCACTCCACGACGTCGCAGAGTTGCAGGCGGAGCCGGCCCCCGTGAACCGGGCAAACCCGATGGCAAAACCCCGGGAAAAAGACATATTTTTTAGAGGGAAAGCCATTGAACCCTGGGAAATCAGCTAGTTCTATGGTGGATTTTCCAGCCAGGTTAGGGACTGCTAGAGGGCAACCGGGGTAAAACCGTTTACTGAGTATAGCCAGATTGATGGCTGCTAGCTGGGTATTGCTAGAAACCGTGCAGCAGATGATGGGCCATCCTCCAATTCATTGGTTGCCACCGGTCATTTCTAGCCATCATCCACCACGAAAATGGACCACTATTGAACCAACCATTTTCCAACTATGATGAGCCACTGCCACCGTGATATAGCACGACTGACCTTTCTCAACCACGTCGCACCCTCGGAATCATGACGAATCATCATTAACCACCATTATGAGCCACCATTGGCCTTTCGTGAACCATGCTGAACCTGCATCGACCATGCTGAAACATCATGAACAAGCAATAACCATTGATGAACCGTGGTATAGCCATGAATGGCCATTACTAAGCCATCCCAAACCGCCATCACCCGCCCTGGACCCCCGACCACTGGACGTCGAAACGCTCCGAAACGCTCCCCACGTTTCCCAGGCCATGCGGGAAAACTTTCCTGCAGCCATGCGCGTGCGGTGCTGAGAGCGGCAGCTGTGTGTCTTGATGAGAAAATCCACGAGTACTACTTGGGGTGATCCATAAATGGCAATGGGTCAATATTAACCAACCAACTAATCGGGGATTTTCCACCAACAACAATAGGAAAAACAATGGTTAATGATAGGGGAACCAGGGGTACAGGGTTTTGACCCACAGCCAAATGGCAATGGGTCAATATTAACTAACCAATTTCATGGGGGATAAGTTCACCGACAACAATAGGGAAAACACTGGTTAATAGTGGAGGAACCAGGCGTACAGGGTTTTGATAACATGATCAATTAGATATATAAGGTTCGACTAGCTGGGTACTGGTTGATCATAGGGGATGATAGGGGATAATTATCGACAATAATCGGGGTGATCCATAAATGGTGGTATCCGTCGCTGCTGGTTGTGAACAGATGTGAGCTGTTACAGGATGAACCATTCCCTACAACTCCATATGCCAAATCACATGCTTGGGAGTTACTGCAGGGATCAACATGAAGAAACAATCCAGCAGGTGTTCGCACCTGTTATCCCTCAGTCTTTCTGGTTGTTGACTATGACAACCATCCACTGTCAAACACGAATGATGCTCAATCACATTCATCCACCAGCGTTAACCCACCATCCAAGTAGGCCTTGTAACCAATCAGTGTTAACGACAACATCCACCACCGTTCCCAGCCTGGATGCCCTGGTCCCTTGCCTCACGCCTTTCAAGGCGGCCAAGAAGGCTGAGCAGCTCGTACAGGTTCGGTGGAGGGACGGCGATTCCAGCAGTGGAGTCGCTGAAGTGGATAGCGTTGGGTTGCTAGTAGAGATCATAGTGGCTACTAGGGGGTGATAACTAAGTAGCATGTGCATACTGATCAACATTTGGTCACTGAAGACATATTTGAAGACCAGGAATTTTTACATGTAATAAACCAACCAAGTTTGGGGTCCCCCATCGTAAGAAACCCCCATGGCTGCATGGAAAGATGTCTTTGTCGCCAAGCAGTTTTGTACCCTCAACTGGTCGAACCTGGCGAAGTTTCAGCAAATCACTGTGACTTATGAGACCTGTGTGTTGGTGGGCGTGGCCGTACCCTTGGGATACGAAAATCATATGGGCGAGCGTTATCCCAAATGAATACCCAATATCACCCATAGGATACTTTCATCGGGATACCTTCAATCAACAAAATGATGTCCCTTGGGAGCAAGCCTATTTGGGTGCTAATGCCATCATTAACAAACCCAGAGCTAGCTGAGTTCGGCGTTGAAATCTGTCACCGCTCAAAAGCAGTGTCCCTGCAGTCAGGCCTTGATTTTGCGTCGAGCCTCATGGTGTGCTGCAATCATACCAAGTATCTCCAGTCAACTAGTTCAAGCAAGAGATCAGCTGACACACAAAGTATATATTCCGCCAATTGTGAACAAGAATTAGCTGATTTGCATTCAATATACTCAATTTTGTACAAGAGTCATGGCATAATCTAGTACACCCATCAATGACACCAATTATTACAAGTGATACCAACCCAGTTTCAGCACAATCTCTACCCCTGTGTCTCCCAACATGGTGTCCATTACCTGCATGGTTTCTTGACAAAGGAAACCTGCTTGCTTCAAACCCATATGCAGCTCAATGCGCAAACCAAATAAAAAGGAAGGCCGAACTTTGAAACACCCCCATTTGATATCCTAGCCCGCTGGATGTGAACTGCTTCGCTAGCGCAATAAGATTAATTACATTTAATTACCAAGCACCCTGATTTTATCTCATATATTTTTAGTATCAACCAGCAAAAAAAAGTTTGATTGGGCCGATTAGCCATTAACCATCAGCCAGCATTTACCATGACATTAACTGCTACGTCTCTGATTGTATCCCGATTATCAACTAATATCTGCCAGAGTGGCATATGATGTGGATACCAGCCCACCATGCC
The DNA here is from genome assembly GCA_009767595.1 of Symbiodinium kawagutii. Classification (NCBI taxonomy): domain Eukaryota; class Dinophyceae; order Suessiales; family Symbiodiniaceae; genus Symbiodinium; species Symbiodinium kawagutii. The sequence continues at coordinate 206,310 of VSDK01022536.1, forward strand.
TGCCTTGTTTAAACAAGGATCTTCCCCAGCAGACCAGTGTTGAGGTGTGGCCAATGATGGCATTGTGTGTTGCCCTCTTTGGCGGGTGGTTTCAAACCTATATGCTTCATAGATGTCACTACTGGTCGAGTATGGGGGATCATGACCAACATCAATAACTGCCTGGTGGCTTCAAACCTTCTTCATGTTCAACCATACTACCCTTTGGTAAACTAAGGTGGGAAACCCACCACTTTAGAAGTGGTTTACCTTCGAACATGTTGGATTTTGGCAGGTTAATCTACCACAGAGTGATTGCAATGATATCTTCCAATTGACTTGGGCGCATATTTTCGGGATGGCAAAGCGTCCCACCACGCAGCCATGATAGCTAGCCGTTATTGGTTGATTCATAGCAAGTACCATTGATGGAAATGAGTTTGTTGCTTGTTGGTTCCCCCATGGTGAAGCAGAAAAAAAACCCAACCCCACCTGGCACAGGAAACCACGGACAAGTCGAACATCGCTGCGGTCCTGTCCACTGTGGTGCCTTGGTTGGGACCGTCCCCAGATGAGGGGTTCATCCTAAGTGGTGGCTTACTGAGATGGAATTTATGAATAATCATGGTAGCCAACAAGGATTCAGCCACACAGCCAGGGATACATTCAGGGCCCTTGACCTAGAGCCATTTGACAACCAGAACCAACGTGATCTGGTTGACCACCGAAGCTTCAAGGAATCGCTTGCCGTTTCTGTTGATTTTCCAGTTGGGCATAGCCATTGCTGGGATGGACATTAAATCAACCAGGCGTAGTTCGCATCCACCAGCTCCATGGCTTCAAATCTCACACGAAAGATGTCCCAACAAAGATTGTGGCAACAGCAGTAACCAACTGGTTGCAACACTTCAAGCAACATTTGGGAACGGGAAACAACCAGAAGAGTAAGCACCAACAATCACCAAGATAAGCATGAATAAGCAAGAAAAGCATCACTAAGCACAGAATTACATGGTAATTCAGCGTCTTGGACCTAGCGTGCCACATTCACCTTGTGACACGGTTTGGTTGGAACAAGCGTTCATTTTCCGAGCCTGAGATCGACCTTGCTTTCTGCTCCTAAGGACGGGGGGACCGATCCAATTTCCGTTTCAGGGCCTCTTGGGCCCGCTTCGTGGCCTGTCAGGTGACTTCCTATTATCGAGTCTCCTTTATTACCATTATTATGCTTAGTAACTATCCCTACTACCATTCTAGTAGTCATAGCCATCATAGTTAACCGTTAAAGTAGTACCAGTATAGGCTGTATCACCACACTTCTGATCACTTTCACATCACCATTCATCCACCAGCGCTTTAGCCAATATCCCAGCAGCTCGGCAGTACAATCACAGCGTTCTTCACCTTCATGGTTAAGCATCAGCTCACCGTTGCTTAACCATCACTTTGACTTAACCTATGAGTTAAATGTAGTCAACCGTCACTCAATCACCATAAAACCACCACAATAGTCATGAAACAAGCACTTCACCATCACTTAGCGAAGGCTTCACCTTTGAATTTCAACCAGCGCAGCTGTTACCCAAGCAGTGCTCCTTGACCATGACCCTAGGCGCAGATCCACTTGTCCAACATGGTCGCAGAGATCTCCAAAGCGCCACGGGAGGACGCAGAGATACGCAGAGCCTGGATGGCACCGGTGGCAATGGGTTGGAGCATTGTACCGGTGCTTAATGGTGGTTAATTATTGTGGGCATATCTAATCATGGTTGATAGTGGTCAGTGGTGGCAAAAAGTGATTTTAACAGTAGTTGATCATGTGATGATGTTACATCTTGGTATGGATGGTGAATGATTGACGGTTAATGCATGATGGTAGCTACTGGTGGTGAAGCCGCCGTGGTTGCAGCCCGTTCACCAACTGGTGAGCTCACCAACGGTGGGTTCGGCGTGGTTCCATGGTGACCCAAAGCTTGCTAAGCAGGCACCAGGTTGATACAAGTTGGGCCCCCTAGTGTCAAGTTGGGTAATAGACCCGAGGTTTCCGGCAGACACTGGCGGTTACCCTGCAGTCACCATGAATTATCGCGGTTACCCTATAGTATCCCTATAGCCTATAGTAATCATTAATTATCCCGTCCCTAGAAATCCCTAGGTAACCCTAGTAGTTATATCCCCCTATTGTTACTCTATTTATCCCGGGTAGTTGCCCTAGTAGCTGTTCCCCCGTTGTGTTCACCACCCCACGTGGCCAACGCTTAAGGCCCCGTGAGGGGCCAGCTTCACCGCGACGTCAGGAGCCGGACTTCCAAATGATCGAGGAGACCGTTCAGGCACGGCCCTTCGCCAGGCGTCACGCTGACACGGTGCCACCCTGTGGCCATGGGTGAACCCTGCTGGTGGCATCATATTTGGCCATGGGTCACCCTAGTGGTCAATAAGTGGTGGCTGAGCTGGCGGGTGGGCAAGTACCTTGTTGATCAATGGTTTGATGGTGGTTTAATCATAGTGAATAATGACTCATATGGGTTTATTGATGGCTGAATCATGGTGAATGATGAAATGGATGAAAATGATCAGTAACTAATGGGTTAAGCCTGCTGATGGCTGATGCTAGTTCACAAGAGGATATACCAGCTATATGGCCAGCTACGTCAACATGAACCCACTAACAAATGGCTGGGCCAACATCCCGACATCTCCACTAGTTTGGTCAATCATCAGATGTGCACGGCTGGGGTGAAAGATTTTGACCCATAGCCATATGGGGGTCAGAATTGATGATTTCCATTGAAAAGCGCAACTTGGTGGTCAGTATTTGCTTTTCATGGTGGCTTGATGATTAATGTTGGGTTCATTTGGAATGATTCTTCTTGTTTGACCTCTCTCATCGCAATCACAGTGATGGGTTTGTCCAAAAGGCGGCCGGTAAAACTGGTGGTTTCCCTACGCGACAGACGTACTGGCGCAGCGCCGAGTCTAGCAAAGCTATCTGGACGCCACGCCGTTTTGGCGAAACGTGCGGAGTTCCATCGTCAGAACCAGCGCATCTTGGAGCCTGAGAGATTGACTTCAATTTCCTTGGTTTCAATCGATTATCATCAGGTGTTGGATCGGGTAAACTACAGCAAGACACGCTACGTGAAGAATCAGAACGGGTTGCTTCATCCACAAGTGGTAAACATCCTTGATCGATTCGCACAGCAGTTCAGGCTCATTGCATTGTCGTATTGCCACACAGAGTGGACTCGAGCAGGTGTCCGCACCGCACTCGCACCGGTTCAGGCTTTGGAGTTGATTGCCATTAGCGACAAGCCGGACGGAGAGCGTGGTAAGTTGTCAGTGCTGAAAGGATTGGTGGAACCATCGTTGTTGGGTTTTCAAAGTGGTGTTCGAAGAGTTTACCACACCGACGATTCGGATATTGTATTGAGCGAGCTTAGACAGAGTCGCCTTGTTGAGCCGGTAGGCATATACTGTTCTCACAAGCGTAATCAGAGGCTTGCAGATAACGTGCAATATGTCAACAACGTCGAGAAAGCCCTTGAGTGGATCAGCGCCAGAGAAGAGGCCATCAGAAGTGGACAGCAGGATCAGTAGCTTGCAGTTCTAACAACAAAGGAAAAGAGAAAGTTTCTGTTGAGATCCATTGAACCTTGTCGAAGGATTTGCGGGCATTGTCGATCTTCAGTTTCCTTCTCAACCGCATCATAGCACAGTAGGCATTTTGCCTGTATCTTAATCTTCTTCGCATCGAGGGGTGAGAAAAGATTTGATCCTGTGCTGCTCCGAAATTGTGCCTGTTGTTTGCATCAGTTGCGGCTCGGGTGCATTGAGATCAACCCATAACTTCTTGAGATCCAGAGTTCATTTGCAAAGGTAATTGTCTTTGTTGATCCTTGGGGTTAAGATGCCAACTGTTCAGGAAATTATGGAGGGCGGTTCTGATGAAACATCAATGCAAACATCGTCGCTTCAGATTTCCAGTACATCACCAGAACAACCGGTTGGGAGTGCAAGAGCCTTGCATGTGAAGAAAACATCTACCAAAGGTAGTAGGACTTCGAGTTCATCTTCATCTAGGCCACCAGCGGGTCCAGCAATGCCAAAGGCTTTGAACCCACCACTTCCATCACGAAACAAAAGTAGAGCCAGTACTCCTAGAAGTGCAAGTGAGCATAGTGAATCAGCATCATCCATAGTGTCAAGTTCCCATCGAGGCCAGGGTGCCATTGTTCCAGCAGATGCGGATATGGGATTGCAACCAACTGCATCGATCGATGTTCAGAACACTCAGCACAACTACAGTGACCAAAGGTCCATGCAGGTTGATGTTCAGAACACCCAGCAGAACTATTATTACCAAAGGAACATTCTGGTGACTGTCGGGGCAGATCTTCAAAGAGTGATGGAACATGTGCATGCCGTTACCATTCACGGTAGGTGAGTGCTGCCTGAAGGTTTTTGTGGGTTTTTGATTTTCCCCTGCCGGCTTTTTGTAGAATTTCGAAGACTGGTATCCGTTTTGGTTTTGTTCTTCGAGTAAATTTCACCTCTGAATGAAAGCCATTCCAAGGATCTCCCTTCGCATGTGTAGATTGCGTCCTCAGGCAATGTCTGTCCGGTATACCTGCCCGGGACCTGTAGTGGATATTTAAGCTTAGGACAGCCCTTCATCTTTAATGGTTGGGAAATGAAGTACTGATTGAGTATTTTTACGGTATCAGCAAGTTGAGGAAGCCGTGCCCTTCCTCTAAGCCCACTGTTACGGGATTGCCTTTCATAGTAGTATGGTGGTTTCCCTATTGGTAATGGTACTATCGGATGGTTAGTAGGTGCCACCATGAACATGGACAAACCCTTATAGCCGCCAAGCAACAACATCAGTGACACGACCTTCCATTGGACTAGCCTGCTCCTCAGATCATCATGGGACGTCTTCATGCGTATGAAAAAGATCATTGCTTCAGGATGCTCCTGAGATGTGCCCGTTTGCACCTCGAACGGTTCACATTGTAGATGCTTCATTTGTTACCTTGGCCCCCCAAAACCATATTTTTATAGGTGATCAGTTTGTAACCCATAGTTCACTTTGTAGGTGTTTGATTCTCCGACAGGGTTGGGAAGATCGACCTGGGAAACCCACGCGGTGATTGCTGCATGGCCAACCCTGTCCAGGCAGGTTGGCGCGCGCGAGATGCAGCGCCCGGGGGCTCAACGTTGGAGTCGGAATGTCAGGTAGATGTGGCTATCTGAATGAAATGTGGCTAGGGATCTCATGGATGTGTATTTAATGGATGATAAATGGTCGCTACCATGTGGTTCATAGATGATGAGCGGGTCAATTAGATGTGGCTAGTGACCATCTCCATTGATGAATGGATGGTACGCGTAGTAGTGGTGAGCAGGGGTACCCTCTAGTAGTGTTCAGCCAAAAAATCACCCGTTTCAAACAGAAATTCAAATGAACTACCACCGCCAGAGGGCGATGGAGAAGAAGAAATGCTGGCATCTCCGACCATATCATTGAGCGTGAGCGAGTTTTGAAGAGACTATCTATAACATTCTATAACCATCCTTAAGGACCTTTATCAATCATGCTCAATCAATTGTAATTCATCATTCCTATCCACAGTTTACCATCCCCTTTCATCCAGGGTTAAACACAATCACATCATGGGCGAAGAGCACTCATGACAATCACTTCACCCACTAGAAACCGTTCAACACCATCATTTTACTGATGATTTTGGTTAAACATGATACTTAACCCTGATGGACCATCATATGTTCATGAATTTCATCAGCATCAATTCAGCCATCATTTCACCCCTCAAAACTTATCTTCCAAGCCATCTTCCACCACGGTCCTCCAGGGCTCCCCAGGCAGCTCCTCCCCCGTTGCGGGTGCCCCGGCACCCCCCCGAGGCACGCGGTCTACGAGGAGGACAAGTCCGAGCGTTCCAAGGCGCTGCTGGCGCCCATCGCCTTCCTTTTAGTGCCTGGGCGGAACTGCGGGAGCAGGGTGACAAGGCAAGCCGATGACCGGCATCAACAGGGTTAACTATCATCAAAGATTAGTTCACGAATGATAGCCATATACCCATGATATGATAACCATACTAGTAACAAGAGATCAGAAATTCGAACTATCATCAATGGCTAGTGATGGTAGTTGATAATCATCATTAACCATCCAGTTAATTGACAGTAAGCCAATAGTTAATTATCATCATTGATGATAATGACCACCACCATCAATGGCTTTTGGACTTTTGGACTTGTCGACAAGTGAGACTTGCCGCTGAAAGAGATCAGAAATTCGAACTATCATCAATGGCTAGTGATGGTGGTCATTATTGGTCAATCATGGATAGTCATAATCATCATTGGTGGTCATCATATAAACCTATAATCATGCATCATCATTAAGCATCCAGTTTATTGATGGTTGGCCATGGGTGTTTCTCAAGTCAGTTTGGGGACCCCCCAAATTATCCTTTATCGAGCATTGTTGGCAATAAACCCACCACTTTGAGGTTCCCCTATTTTGAGAAACTGCCACATCAATGATGACTAACCCACTGTTTTCCGCAGGGCCACTTTTGTGAGACAGACTTTTGTCCGCTAGCTTCGTGCCACCGCAGCGGCAGAAGGTGGCTGGACCACCGCCATCAGCTCCATCAGCGGCGCCCGATTCCACTCGGAACCAGAGCTGCACAGGAAAGCCAACCAGCCCAAAGCACCGCAGGAGAAGGACAAGCACTTGCAGCAAGTAGCGACTTGGCTCTAAAGTCAGGCCGCTTTGGAATCGACTCAGGAGCTGCTGAAACAAAGTCATGCCACCTTGGAATCGACTAGTCAAGATCCGCGCTCCGCGCGGGTAGCCTTTACTGGTATGATCCGCGTAGCTCAAGGACAGGCATTCCTTTGCTTCATGATCGGACATATGCTGTAGGAGCCACGTAAGACGGCTAAAGCGGCTTTGGAAGAATCGACTCAAGTTGAAGTGTGGAGTCGACAGCACCAAGAGTGGTGCGGGGCGGTGCTGCGGGTCATCTACCGGCCGCAGAACTGTAGCACCTTGATGGAGAAGGATCTCATCCAAAGCGTTCTTGTGGCTTTTGGGTGCTATGAGAAACTGAGTGTGTAAGTAGATGCAGGAACTCTTCATGCCACTACACATTGAGCCCCTTGCGTGGACAAACTACAGGGGTCTCACCATTCGAGGCACAGTTGAAAAAAAAGAAGCGTGATTCGACCTCGGACCTCGACAAAGCCAATCAGACATCGACGAGGTGATCAAGGAGTACCGCCGTGAACGTCGACAACTCCATTGCTGAAGCGGGTGAGGCCAGGGAAGAAAAATGATGACTAACCAACTGGATGATGACTGGGGTTATCCCCAGCTCCTATGAAACTACCAATGACAAATACATTGGCAGCAACAAGTCAACCATCACCACTGTTAACCATCACAATCTAATCAGCCATCTTAAGTGGATGATAGCTGTAATGATTAATCGTCCAGTGTATTGATGGTTAATGATGGTGATAATCATCAGTTAATAGTCATTATCATTGATTAACCATCCATTTTAGTGATGGTTAATGATGCTTGTTGATCCCATCTTTAACAATCATTAAACATCATTATCATAAGCCATCACTATAACCATTAATGAAAAGCAGTTTTGATGGTTAATGATGCTCATTGATTAACCTTCATTAATCATTAACCATATTAGTCGTATTATTGACCTTAATCATTCACTATACCCATTTAATCATTAGCAATAAATTTATATTAACCACTAATAATGATTCACCATCAATATAACCACTAATAGTGATTATAACCATTGGTGGTTATCTATAACCATTAGTGGTTACCACCATTAGTCATTAACCATCCATTAATCATTAATCATTTACTATTGACTATTATCATTAACTATACCCATTTTATCATTAACCATTAATGATGATAGAACCATTAGTTAATGATAGTTATTAGTGGTTGACTATACCCATCAGTAACCATCATTAGTCATTAACCATCCATTCATCATGAATCATTTACTATTGACTATTCTCATTAACTATACCCATTTAACCATTAATGATGATAGAACCATTAGTTAATGATATGACCATTAGTGAATGATAGTTATTAGTGGTTGACTATACCCATTATGAGACATGAACCATCATTAATCATTAGCCATCACTATAAGCATCAATGGCAATCAGTATTGATTTTTCATGATGATTGACCATCGCTGCTGGATTTTTTGGTCAACCCCATCCAAGGCGCAGACCTTTTTGGCGGTGAAGGATGCGGATGAGGCCGGGCCCGGCCTG
>VSDK01022536.1:229299-331953 GCA_009767595.1 Symbiodinium kawagutii
ATCCGACACGCACAAAGTCCGCAGAGGGTTGCACGAGCGAAATCAAAATTCGCACCGCGCGCAGACGAGAGCGATCCGACACGCACAAAGTCCGCAGAGGGTCGCGCGAGCGAAATCAAAACTCGCACCGCGCGCAGACGAGAGCGATCCGACTCGCACAAAGTCCGCAGAGGGTTGCACGAGCGAAATGAAAATTTGCACCGCGCGCAGGCGAGACACAAATAACAGAGGTATGAAAGGCACCTGAAATCTCCATTACAGTGCGAATTGCGATTTCAAGCGTTTACGTTGCAAAATGCTGCGCCTGCCACGAAAAAGTGATCCCGAGGCATACGAAGTCCTGCACCTGTCACGAAAAATGATCTCGATATAGCAGATGCAAAAATGACGACAGTCTCACGAAACGAGCGTTTTGAGGTCGCCAAAAGAGAGCTCAAGATCACGAAATGCTGCACCTGTCACGAACAAGTCGATGTTTTCGGACACGCTCATTTTGTGTGCGCCTGTCAACGTTTTTGCAACGTCGCAAAATCGATGACAGTTACACGTTTTGTGAAATGCATCGAATCCCTTGCGCCTGCCACGGATTCCTAATGCCCAAGAGGGACAAAAGTGAGGTTTCCCTTGCGCCTGCCACGGAAAATGGACATTGATCAAAAAACGAGCACGGCGCGCAGACGAGAACGCAGCTCCGGAATAGAGCTCTCCCAGACCCAGTTTCGTACGAGGCTTCTGTTGAAAACGGAAGATGAGGGAACGTTTTTGACGAAAGGGTCAGCGAATTAGCCGCAAGCGCCGGCGCACACCTCGATTACACCAGGAGCTTTTCTACTACCGTAAGAACCCCTATAGTGCACACACTGTTTGGGGAACTATATAAAGTTTTCAATTTTGTTTTTTTCTTCAAATTCCTACCTCATACAGAACCCCCATCACTCAGGTGCTACAATTAGTTTGGTGATATAAGGTCTATTAATCCTAGACAAGGATTGATAATTTTACTCTGGCGCGGCAGCGGCGCAGGCCAGAGAATTAATGACTAAATCATAAGACCCAAGTGATCCAAGTGATCCAAGTGATCCAAGTGATCCAAGTGATCCAAGTGGTCCAAGTGATCCAAGTGATCCAAGTGATCCAAGTGATCCATCGCAAGACCGGGCCACCCCCAAATCTACCGACCAAGTGATCCAAGTGTTCCAAGTGATCCAGCCCAACGATCGGGCCAGATTCCCACCACCCTCCACTAGTGCTTATGTTCAAAGATTAGCCGAGCACGCGGTTAATGTTCAGAATCAGAGAGAGAGACTGCTGTTAGATGAGGTTCCTGACAATGAACGATGCTAGCTTTAGCTGTTGTGGTTGGTTCTGGTTCGTTATTTGTAGTAGTGGTCAAGTACGGCCAGCAGTAGACAAAACACTTGGCCAGGAACGAATTACTGGTTGATGGATGTTGATGGTTTCAAACATTTTCTAATTTCCCTAGTAATGATTAGCAAATGGTTGGCTGACTAATATTTTTCATAGGGGTTGAAACCACCAACCAGATCAAATGCAGTTGATGAGGTTTCTGTTTTCATGGGTATTATCAGGTCATTCAGACGGAACAAATAAATCTGTGGTAACGTGGTGCTGCTGCTTGGTTGAGAATGGTCGCTCATGCGGGATAGCAACCACTAGCTACACATAGTTGGCAGTGGTTGATCGTTACGATTGGTGGTTTGTTCATGGTATTGGTGTCCATGCTATTGGTTTGCAATTGTTCCCAGCACTTTGGATGAGTTATATAATATTATATAATATTACACCCCATGGGTCTAGACCTGAAATTGCGATGATAAGTGATTCGTCAGTGATGAATATCGACCAAGTACTGGTTAACAAGCATCATGATATGATGTATTGATGTTGTTTTGCTTCAATGGCTAGCAACCTAAGTGGTTGGCAACCATTGTGTGCTTACCCGCTGAGAACTGGATGGCTGATAGCTACTGCCTCAGGTCTTAGGTTTTTTGGGATATGATTGATTTACCGTAAAGCCACTAAAAGTTTAACTTTTAGCAAGGGATCTAAAAGCCGCCAAGAGAACCATGGAGATATTTCCCAATCACATCCCCAGCTCATAGCATCAAGCATCCAATATTTTACCGGCACTCAACATCATCCACCATCAGTCAATCCTCACTAAACATCATTACCGTAACCAGCAATTCACGACAAGTGAACCATCAAATTACAACCATCAAGCATCATTCACCAACAACTTCCCATCATTCACCAACCACTAGCCATCATTCACCTGCAGCTACCATCACTTGGCCACATAAGACCCATCGCCTGAACATCTAACGACCACGGTTGCTGGGGATCAGGAAAGATGCGGATGGCGGCATCCCTTCAGCTCCTCCCTCCACCATGATGCCCACGATGCCAGTTGGACACCTCAGAGACGGGAGGGGGGATGATCAGGTGAGGATTGATGATCAAGGGGTTGATGATCATGCTGGTTGATTGCTCTGGTTATGATCGGTTTATGGTGATCATTAAACACTGCAGCAACAATCATCATAATCATCATCACGATCATCACCTACCATAGTGATCAAGCACTATTGCTAGGTGATGATATGGTCAGTGATTAGCGGCTGATGTTTTGAAGCCTTGTGATTTGTTCAACCATACCTTGGGACGATGGCTGAGGGGCGACCTTCCTTACGGGGTGGGTTATAACATGTTATAACCACCAAGCAGGTGATATCAGGTGATCAAGTGGTTCATCATCACGCTCAATGGAGGTGTGCGACCAGGACCAAGAATGAGTTGTCATGGCTAATAATGGTCAATCATCACGGCTCGTGATGGTTGATTAAGCATGATGATGAATGATTTGGCAGGTAAATGAATACGATCAACTATGGTAAATGTCTGTGATGATGGGCTCAATGGTGTTTATTCAGGGGAAACCGAAATAAAAGACGGTCCATAATTTGATGGCATACTGCCAGCAATTACAGAGGGATAACGGGGCAAATGGATAGACAGAGTAGGATTTGAGCCCGTTTGTTTACAAGCATTTTAAACTTTGTTGCAGGTATTTGTAGCTATGGTCATGGTCGGATAGCATCAAGCGCGCGCTTAATCACACATAGAATATACAAACGTGTGTATATGAAAAAACTACGCATGTAGCTTCTTTGTTTGCTGTGTGCATGTGTGTGTGTGTGTGTTGCGTGAATTTTATTCAATTCAGTGCTGAAGGATGCTCTGCTTTTCTCGGACGATCATAGTCGGACATGAACTACGTTGAAAATGGTGCATGCAACAGCCGCATTCACATGCTTTGAGTCCTGAAAAATGTTGAACCTTCTGAGTCTAACTTCCCTTTTTCATTGATTAACATAACAATCCTAGTCATCACTGCCGGCACCATGGTGCATGAAATTCATGACCCGTTCAGGATTCTAAGGCCATCCTTGTAGCGATTCAGCTTTTGTGTTTCACCGGGGGGTATATCATGGCTCAGTCGGATCCCACGTCAGGGAGTTGACTCGGGTAAAGGATAAGACCTTGGTAGGGGGCCAGTGTGGACAGAACCAAGGCCAGCCAATGAAGAATCTAATTCAAAATTCGAAACAAGACAATTCGAGTCATCCACGTTCCGGACATTTGTCAAGAACCTTGTGACCGGTGACTGACTTAGTGAAAGGCTCATCTTGGCAGAAACCGCGAGCCCATCCACGCAAGATGCTGATGCGTGCCTGCCTCCTGATAGAGCTGGGATCTACGAAGAAGCACATGATCAAATGGAACCCCGAGTGGTCAGTCGCGTTTACTTCAAAGAATCCGAAGAAAAAAGACACAGAGGCATTTCACAGATACAAGAAGTCCAAGAATGCCACGACAGTTGAAGAGTCTTGGACAATGGGCGCAACTATGCGGGACCTCCATGTGGCCTGGGAGTCTGGCACGGCCAGAGGTTTTGAGGTACCCAGCCATTGTTGGCTGTCGACCGGTTGTTAATCCAGTAAACGCCGCATTCAGCACGACGCGGTCCACCTTCCAACTGCTTGGAAGGGTTGGACTACCTGTCATTATTACTGCGTACTTCAATACACGCGCTGCTCCATGTCCATGGAAAAGTGATGCTGGGCTGGCGCGGGCAGTCCGATGGAGTGGTGTGGGCGCAAGCTGTCACCCTGAAGATTACTCGGTGAGAGCCCATCATTTGCTATAATTGGTTGGCCTGTCATGGGAATACCTTCTGACTAAGCCACTTGGATGAACTCCACTGGTCAGAGGCTGACCTTGGAGAGTAAATGGCCAAGCTGAGCGATGCGGAGGTGAACATGAAGGAAGGAATCGCTGATGCGATGAGCACGCCTGGTGCGTCCCTGACGCTGCAATTGATGCCCGGACTCATCCTGATGCAGAGGCTGCCTCACGCCTGAACCAATTGACCACAGCTGTCGCTCATTAGCCTTTGAAAGCCACGATTGAACCGTTACAAACCATTACTTGCATCGTCAACCCTGGCCACATCTGGCCATCTAACCATTATGAACCATTTTTTGCGTCAAACATGGTTGATCATCATATGCCATTCTCGACCATCTGCCAATCGTATGGCTGTGGGTCAAAACCAGCTGCCCCCATGATTCACCATTGTTTTCCAGCTATTTTTGCACCCCAGGTGCCCCAATAAAGATTGGATGGTTAATATTGACCCGCAACCTTTTGACCTTGGCCATTTGTCTAACCATTTTAACCATTTTTAACCATGACTTGATTGAATCGTGGTTGATCATCATGTGCAATATATTATCCATCTCCCATGAATATGACCCTAAAAATGTGACCATGGCAGCCCTGCCAAGCCCAAGGATATGCCAATGGGCATGCCCAACATGCCAAAGGGGCGTGGGCCCATGCCGCGGCCCGGCCCTGGTGCAGGCTGGGGAATCTGGGTGTGGGATGTCGGACACTGGGGAGAACCAGCTACGGTTGAAGTACCCCTGGTGACCAACTGATATATTCAACCAGTACATTACTACAACACCATGTACAGTAGCTGTTATATGCCATCAGTAGTATCGTTTATAGTAGCATCATCAGTATATTGCAGGGCGACCACATAACAAGGGCCCATGTTGCACCTAGTAATGATCTAATCATCTAGTCAGTGAAGTACTTGGTGCTGAGACGATGCAACTACAGAATCGCGAAGTGAAAGAGGGGCCGGAGCTGCCACTAATGTCCTCAAGAAACAACGGTTCATTGATAGCGATGCTACCCTTGTGCTGCATTGGTAGAGCCAATGTTTTGACCAACTTTTTGCATCAATGGGTAATCTGGGCATCCTTTTCTATGTTTTACTAATGGCCCATTTGTGCACAGGTTTGAATTTGATGCATGGAAACATGCTCTGTGTATTTGTTCATGACGCTAGATGACACGGATCGAACCTGCGTTATTGGTCCTTAGCCCAAGGCGCCAACCAATACAGTTGACTCCGCTGGGTTATTCACGTGTAGTGGATCCATACTGTGATGAAGCGTTTGTGCATACTGGCATCTACAATGATGGTGACATGCACAAGACTCGATCTCCGTTTGATATATAAACTCAGAAGTCGCAGTTTCTGGATCATTTGCTACAGAAGTTAGGGGAAGCCCATTCTTTCTGCCCGTTCTTCGAGCGACTCTGGACGAGATGCAGCCAAGATACATCTTGGGCCCACTTGCGCCTAACAAGGTGAGCTGCATCTCAGCAAGTGTGGCTGGATTTGGATACCGTGGAGAGAAAGGAGACCGCGGCAACCACGCCCAGGCACTGCGGTACGCAGCAAAGACCCTGGACACGCTATCAGGCTGCCCAGACGAATACCTTCGTCGGTGTTCGCCGTACTTAGCCTATCACCGCGTGCAGTTGTCGTGGCTAAGAACAGGCACGTCTTCAGCCGGCCCTTGCACTGCATTATCATAAATGGTGTCTTCGCAGAACCGTTGACTAAGTACTATGCCTTGCCATGCGCCTGCAGCTTCTCCCTGTGCTAGCCGCAATGCTGCTGCTTCTGCAGCCAGGATTCCAGAACTCACTGCATCGCGAACGATGCTGGGCTGTGGGCAGGGGTGAGTTCTACCCTGGACTCTCTTGTTCTGCTCTTTTTGTTTTGCCATCTGGCGGTGCTTGCAGTGTGCCTGTTGCTTTCACCCCTTCCACTTCCATCCTAAAGTGAGTGTTGAAGTGATGAACCACATGCCTGGAGAACTCTCATGTGTTTTGATTCGCTTTGATTTCTGCTCATCATCCGCCATGAACTTATTTATGGACTTGTTTCAATTCGCATGTTTTGCAACCCCTGGTCACCCATCCTGTGGCGAAGTGAGTCCAATAGTGACCCTGCACGTCCCGGGCAAAACCCTTGGATGGCCTGGCAAAAAAAAACTTGCTTCAATCATCATCAGTCGATCGCAATCAGTCGAGCCAGATGCTTGCGTAAGCAAGGATAATGTGTTCTTACATGACAAGGCTTGTTTGTTTTTGGGACTGGAAACACTTTGCCAATACAATGTGTCGGCCAAAACAGCAATAGGTAGTTGATTGCATGTGCTGATTGAAGAACAGCCCTGGTCATCAATCCTTGGTCCACCATCATTGCTCGCTAAGCACTACTAAACCATCATAAAACTTAGAAAACAATCATGTACAGCAACAATCCATTCAACCATCCTGTGATTAAAGAACCCATCAACAAGAACCATCCCTTCACCATAGCTCAACTCATCAATATAAACCTACAGGGACAGTCAACCATCACTGAAGCCACATAAACCCACAGGGTGACCATCCTTCATCAGCCACGTAGGCGGCATGGCCCCGGCGCCCGGTGCACCTTCGGCAGCGCCCGTGGCGGCTGGCAAGCCCAAGATCGTCGGGGAGACCCAGTGGTGATGGCTCCGAATGGTGGCGGAAGGGGGGATTCATATGGTTGATGATGATGAATTATATACCATAGCCATACGGTTAATGATGATGAATTACCATGTTTCTATGATGATGGTTGATTACTATGGTTGATTATTATGGTTGATTACTATGATTGAGAGTGGTTGTGATTAATTCTAGTGATTGATTACGATCGTCAACGCTGGTGAGTTTTGTTGTAGGTGTATACTATGATATGAGTGAATGATGGTTTTGATTATAGTTTATTATAGTTATGGCTTTGATTACACTTTGCTTTGATGGTGAGTTTTTGTAGGTTTATACTATGATTGCTGTTGATTATATGATGATCATATGGATAAGTGATAATGGTGAGGTATTGAAGTGTAGAGTGACAATTTCATTGTGATAATATGATTCAAAACTATGATGATCATGCTATGGTGAAGTATATGCTAGGCTGCTATGAGTGAATCAGTATAATAGTGAATTACTTACTATGATGGTGAATGATGGTTCTGATTATGATTTGTTATATGATCAAATTCTATCTACGGTTTATTGAAACCATAATGTGATTGTGATGGTGAGTTATTGAGGTCTATGCTATGATTATGGTTGCTGGATTCCTAGGCTTAGATGATTAGGATTTTGATGATGGTTGATTACTTCAACTATAGCTATGGTTGATCAAGATGGCTAGTTCCTATGGTGATTATCAATTGCATCGCACTATGGTGGATATGTTTGTCGCTCTTATATCACAGTTGTTGTTTAAATCAGATGGCAAACATGTGTTAGATATGCGCGGAAAGAAACAGAAAGCAAGGAATGCTTAGCTACTATGATTTTCATGTATGCATTTTTATCAAGTCACGAGCTCACGATCAGCCACGATTGAAGCCTCCTCTTCATCATGTACCTTAAGTATTGATCATGATTAATGTTATGGATGGTTCTTGCTTATTCACATTTGTTGCTTGCCACAACATCACAAGCCCAATTGAGAGCCAAGATTCGCCGTTGGTTGATCATAACCCCATGTTGAGTCGGTCCTTGGACATCAACGATTAATGTTTGTTAGCTTCCAGGATGAGCAATGCAAATAACACTCACAAAGTGTGCTTTTGTTGGAATTAAGCATTAGTTCATGTAATTATCCATCATGATTAGTACTGGTGGAAATTATTCATGCCGATAATCAGTCGTCGTTATTATTATTAATTATTATTGATTCCAAGTTTTAACCACTGTTCTCCATCCTAGTCACTGTCAATCATTGTCCACCAGGATTTGCCACTATTGCCTTCACTCGTCACTCATCGTCGTGAAACTCCACTAACCAAGTAGTTGAGAAGTAGTCGTTAATCATGAACCCAATCATCATTGCTGGTTGTCATTGGTTATCATTCTGTATAATTCCCTGTAACTGGCCATTAATGTCAACCAAAGCCTTTCACCTTTGATTGCTATTGGTTATGGTTTCTTATATTTTGAGTTTAAATTCCCTTTGATTCCGTATACTTAGGGAATTAAATCAGAACAATGTCAATTAGTTAGTTCCCTACGAGTCATAATCATTATCATTTCTTATTCTGGTGAGCAAACAATGATAATCATTACAATTTCTTATTCTTATTCTGTGGCTGGTTTAATAATGTCAACCAAAAACCTTTCAGCAAACCTTCACCACGGCTCAGGAACCCGAAATGGTCAAGGTGCAGATCCAAGACGTGGCGTCCGACGGCCCAGTGGTTATCCGCGGCCACGTTTCGGTGGCGACAGGGAAGGGCTTGGCCATGGATAGGGTGCTGATGGCTACAACCAGCAGGAGCTGGTCAGTGGTGTTTATGGTGGTTGCATATTGCTTAAATAAGGGTTTTACATTGCATATTTTGGTGTTTGTGTAGTGGTTAGTCGTCAGTGGTTAGTTGTAGGGGATACCCTCTGGTAAACTAGCCTGGCAATGTCAAATCACCATTTCTTTTTGGGAAACCTGCTATGAATGGTGCATTTTCCATTGCCAGGTTAGTTTGCCAAAGGGTGATGGCTAGTAATACGGGTTTCGAATGGTTAGGTGCTAACGGTGGCAGTTAAACAACTGCTATATGTAGTGGTTGTATATTTAATCGCTCCAACCCCCTGGAACAATGATTGGTATACTAACCAGTAGGGGAATCTTGAAGATGGATAGTGTGACTAGGGTTTGATCAGTGGTTATGTAGTGGTTGGTGATTTATGATTCCAAGCGCCACTTTGTCTCCTTGAATGGTTGGAGCTACAAACCAATGGTTGATCAGCTGGACGCTGGGTTGTTGATTGACTGGCGTGCGTGGGGCAAACTACAGCAACCAACGACAACAGGGCGTGTCCCGAACAAGTTGTGGGCTAGTGTTGCCCCAAGTCAACCGAGCTGGCGCATTGGATGCAAGGTTGAGGAGGGACACCGGCATTACGCTCCTCCTGAAACAACCGGCGAGTGTTTTTTCACGGCGGACGGCGGAATGGATGCATCTACGCAGAGGGACTATAGAAAGCTAAGTCTCTTGCGGGGGGGCACTCCAAGACAATGGCTACCTGACGCATTGAATGCGATCGCTCACGGCAGATGTCTGTCGTGAACTCTTCGCGACCTCAGTGTACACCAAGTTGTTCACTGCGGCGCATGCCGCCGCCCACATAGAGCAGATGGGTGGACACAGTTTGCCCAATGCAGCAGGAGCAAGAAGGTGGCAAGATGTGCCAGTTAGTGGCTGGAATGCGCCACGAACAATTGGGCATCAACGACGGTCCTCTCCATCCTTTCCCCTTCTTCCCCTATCCCAACAGAAAAATGTTCGAACTGCAAGGACAAGCTCACCCTGAACCTCCTCAAACTTTTCCACCTTCGATTCAATTCCCTGCATCTCCCTGAACGCCGTAATCTGTGTTGCTTTGGCACTACCAGCACCATGTGGTTGGCGGTACAGAAGCATCGCAAGGTGGATATGGCATCCACTGCGAAGGCAATCATGGCTGTTGGTCAGCCTATGATCACAACTGGAAGTGGTGTTCGATGTTTTGGTTTGGTCTTTTGACCAGGGAATTCTTGCCAAACACATCCATTGCCTATGATCCCCGTCATATCCATCTGTGTATTGAGTTCGAAAAAATATCATTAGCAACCATTATCAACCAGAAGTGTTGGCTAATAATCCCCTAGCCCTGTGATTGATCATTAATCAACCTTGAAAACAAGATTGTTGATGAATCTCCCCTACCTCATGTTGATCCCATTGTTGACCATCATCCCCCGTGACAAAGGTAACCGAAATTGTTAATTGTTCATGATTAAGGGTTATTAATATGGTGGTTTCTTGAAATAGTGGACCCCTAAATCATGTGTTGTTTTCATCATTTTGAGTAACAAACCATCCATTCCAGCTGGTACATCCCTATCATTGATTATTATCCCCTTGTCAAGAACCGTTCTTAACCATAGCAAGAAACCAGTCATTTGTAGGACTGTACCAGCCATTGGAGGTTCGCTTTTTTGAGAAACGTCATATTAGTGGCTATATACCCTGCCATCAACTCCATTCAACCCCTATCCCATGTGAATCCTATTACTGTAACCATCATACATAATGGTTATTAGCATGATTAGTACAGTCATATTGTTCCTATCCTCCACCAACAGTCATATTTTGAGTCTGTTTTTTGATGGTCAATCCTATGGGTTTGGCTGTTATACGCCCCTATGAACCCCGTTATTGTTGGTTATTATCCCCCATCCCATGTTAGTCCTAAATCAACCATTTGGAAATCAATGAAAAAATAGCAAAGTCTATAGTCGTCCCATATCAACCACAGGTTGTTATCAAGCATAACCTCTGGTTCACATTGTCACAACCACTTGCTTCGCCCAGGACCAGCTTGGTGGGCGACGACAACATCGCGGCGGACACGCCCTTGATGGACGCAGGCGCGCCGCGCGGCGAGCTGATGAAGGTCCCGCCAGTGGTTGGTGAGGATGGTCAAACGTCACAGTGAGTCATGGTGCTTTGATGGTGTCATCATGGTGTTGTGATAGTGTTATGATGGTCGGTGATGATTGGCGATGGTGTTTTGATGGGTGATGAGGATTGGTGATGGTGTTATGATGGTTGGTGATGGTTGACAGTGGGCTTGTAAGCTGATAATAGGTTGGATAGGCTTGATCAACTATCAAAGCATGATGAACAACAGTTGCGCTTGCAACTGATCCCACCACAATGGTAAAGGCAAATTGCAAACCATATGCGTTTGGCGGGCCTTTTGGGCGGGGGGCGGGCCAGTGTATCATATCCACATGTTATTGTACCCATGTCTGTTGGTTGACCCTGATAATCCAAATTGACAAACAGATTTTTGCTGCTAATGTTGAATGCTACCTCTAGCTTCAAACAATCAAACAATGGATGGACTGACAATGTCATGTGCATTGGTTTCCTACACAAGTGGCGCATGCTCACCAGCATCGTTGTTCAGGGTTAAGGTTCACACAGTCCCCAACTCTGTGCCATCGGTCGTGGCCCCCCGGGCTATCGATTTAATGGGCTACAAGCGGTGAATGTTCCACGCAACCAGGTCACTTCAAGAATTATACAAACACCCTATGGTTTCTAAGATATTTTAGGGGCATCACGTCCTCGTCAGAAGCATGCTTGTCATGATCATCATCGTGCAATGACGTGAGCCATGATTTTCTGGTGGTTTTCCAGATGTGTATAACGACGACTGAGGATCAGTCACAACAGCTCCGAGATATGCAAAAGGTATCATTTCTTGATATTTCTGCAATGAGCTTGAACTGCTCTCATTATCACTGCGTACTTGTATGGGTGTTTCTCAAAACAGGGTTTTCCTCCATATAATCCTTTCTTTAACCTGCAGGAGGAGAAAGAAGAAGAGGGAACATGTACCATGTCGGTTTCATGGGAAGACTCGTTCTGCTTGAGAACTCCCTGTCACTTCAAACTTCGAGTTAGGGCTACGTGCTGCTCGATGACGACCGATGTTTGATCTCGAAGTGTCAGTGAAGAGCCTGTGCATGGCTTCACTTTTGTTGCGAGGCTCGGAGCAGACCTTGACGATAAGAGGGGTGAAGAGCCTCATGAGAGAGAGCCTCACATTGTGACGATGCAGTACGTGGCGGCGCGAAGGAAAGGCTAAGGAATCATCTCGTCGCAGTTGAGAATGCGGAGGCAGCAATGCTGGCCACCATGCCTGGTGCAGCCACTCCTGGCTTCTCAGAGTGGAAGGGTGCCGACGGTTTGTGTGGAAGAGAAGTGATCATGAAGAAACTGCAGGAGATGGGAGGTCTAAAAACATAGTATTAATAAACATTCAACCAACCATTTTTCGGATTTTTTATTTTGAGCCACCCCCATTTGTATAGTTGCCAGTGTTTGTCTACGTATCATGTGGCTCCAGCTGAACGCGGGAATCGCTTCGCAAGAAACCGATTCCCAAAGGGGACCCGCCAGGCCTGGACAGTTTGTCCATGGTGGAGTTCCGAAACGAACTGCTGAAGGAGACCGCTGCGTGGTTACAGGTGGGGTGCTGGTCATCAGGTCATCCAGACTTTGGGGACTCCGAACAGTCGAACTCGTTGGGGGCTTCTGAAGCCATTCGGGACCCAAGAAATAGATGGTCTATGACTAGAAATGATTAATAAACTGGGTGATTTCGGGGTACCCCGCATGTGCCTATTTTGCGAAGCCACCATGTGGTGAAATCTAGGATGTTCACTGGTGTACTCCGGTGTATTGACATACTCATATTTACACATGTATGCAAAACCTCTCAATGCGCAGCCAACCAATAAGATTGACGCATAGCCAATCAACATGGTAAATATTTGATTAATTTTGTGGATACGTGGGCACATGGTTATCTATAGTTGCTATCTATCAATACAACTGTGTGTGCGCAACATGCCTATATTTACTTGAAACTGGCCAGAAACTATGCATAAAAAGCAATGAACCATCATTAAACACCATTGAGATACGTACAACCATTCTGAACCAACAACCAGTTACACTCACGCTCCAGTGATCTATCATAGCGATAGAAAATCACCCTATTTTAGCGAGAAAGCCTGGAAAACCATCAACCATTGGCAGATGAAACAGCCAGCTATGTTGGATCGCCAGAGGGCATCCATTGTGGGTCATGTCAGTTGCACCAGGGGTTGGTAGTTGCACAACCAGCACGTGGCTACCCAACTGGCTTTTGGGAGGTAGCGAGGCCTGGGGGCAAGGGGTGCGATTTGGAGCTACCAGGAGGGTTCTAACCAAATGGTAGCCTGGGTAGGGTTTAGCCAGAAACTTAGGCTTTAAGCATTTTTGGGGATAGATGGATTTACCATAGAACCACTAAAAGTAAGACTTTTAGCAAGGGATCTAAAAGCCATCAAGTAGCCACTTCGCTTGCAGGAGTTCCCCGGCATTTCTTTGCCGGGCGCCTTGCTCTTCGACTATCCAACAGCACGGCAGCACAGCTGACACAGGTAACCATTGCCAATTGTGGTCAGTGCTTCCCAGTGACGGTGAATGCCGGATACGGATGCGTCGTGATTCTTAATTGTGGTTGATGATGGCTTATGATAGTTTGCGACACTTGGGTTTTTATGGATATGTGCGGTGTAGTTGATAAGGTTTGATTCTGGTTGATAACGGTTACTTAAATACGATAGATCATGGTTGATTCATGATGGTGAAAGATGAGTTGATTATGCTTAATTAATTATGGCTCGTTCTGGTTGATTATAGTTGATTGTGGGTGATTATTGGTTAATTACTGTTGATCATTGGTTAAATATGGTTGGTTATGGTTGACCGTGTGCCATGAGTGAACTGCTTAGCAATGCTTGATGGTTTCCAGCCGGCCGAGCTGCAAAGCTAAGCCACTGAACCATCGGCCGAAGAATGGGCATATGGGTACGGCGCGGTACTCCCCAGTTGACTAAGTTAGGGAAGCATAGGCCACCTGTTGACCATAGTTGGATAGCCACGCTAGTAGAGCTTCACCAGTTATGGTAGAGCATAGCTAACTAGTTAAGCTGACTAGATAACTAGCGTATTTGCCAGTTCTGGTAGACATAGTGACATAGCTATATCGGTAAATGGCTCGTCAACTTGTTAATCAATTTAAACCCAGAGGGTACCATTCTGTATAAACTGTCACCAGAATCGGACAGATGCCCGTTCCATCAACGATACCGATACCCAGCATGTTCATGTTTGCAATCTTCCATATACATCGTTTAGCTGAAGTTGTTTGTCATGACAGTATCCATCCAACAGGCGAACCACCCAACCATTGTTGTTGGATACCCGCCTGCTGGTAACAGCCGAACCAACTCCGGCCTGGGCAACCCCGCCTGCTGGTAAGCCCCTGAGTTGGTTGAGGCTTCATCATCAGCTCCGTTCACCGTGCGTAGTTAGTTGGTGTTTAATCTTGTACCATTCTTGAAACTACTTGGATGTGCAGCTGGGGTTGGTTCACCATGGTTATAAGTTGTTAGCCCTATAAGGTAGCTGAACTTGCCACTAGAAATCAAGGGAATTGTGACCACTTACGAGCTGTGGGGGTGCACATCCAAGCATCAATCAAAACCCGGGTGAAAATTACCCTCTGGCAGTCCAACTTACCTGGTTCCGCTGAAAGTCACCCCATTGTCGTACGTAAAACCAGCTACAAATCATGGATTTTTCATCGCAACCAGGTGAGTTGGACTGCCACAGTGTACATAATCATTGATTATCTCTGGTTGATATTAACCAGGTGGGTCAATATCAACCAACAATATTAGCCTATCAAGATCTATTAACGATAACCTAGTTTTAAACTAGAGTTAACCAAACATGTTAGCCATGACGGGTTACTCTTATAGTTAACCATGTTCATTATGGTTCGGTTATAACTCTACTTATCGGTTCCCCGTGGACGCACGGGGTGAGGTGAACACCCTCCGCGACTTCATCTATCAGACGCTGATGGATGGCTAGATCTCAGGCGCGGTTCACGTCTCCCGTTGCCACGCTACCGGTCGCATTGCCGGGAACCGGTCGCGGTCGTCCCAAATGGTGGTTTGTTAATGGTTTTTTATAGGGGGTCGTGATGGTCAGTAGTAGGGAATAATAAGCCACCATAATGGCTAAAGAACTAGTATACGGTGGTTTCTCAAGCCATTGGGAACCTCCAGATATGGTTGGTTTATTACCTTTACTGTAAATGATTATGAGAAGCTGGATGATAACTGGGGGAGTCCCCTTTCTTGAGAAACACCTAAGTGGAGACTGACCAGGTTGATGTTGCTGCTGTGGGTCATTGTCAGCAGTTGTTCATGAATGTTAGTGATTTCATTATCAGAACACCGTCACAAGCATTGCAGTTCTTTGAAATCATATCGTTATCATGGCCTGACCCAACCATTCATCCTAGCATGATGCGGATGGAATGATGGATAATTACCGGCTCTTAGCCGATTTTCTAGCCTGCCAGAAGTCATAGTAGTATATTGTTCACACTGCTGATTGAATGCAGAGGCAGAAGAACTCATAATCACCCGTCATTTACTTTGTCGTTCATGATTTGATACGGGGTTTGCCGTGTAGTCAGAACTTACGGGTGGATAACGGCGTTCAATCAGTAGTACTAGCTGATAACTCATGACAACTTGATCAGCTTGTTGGTTCACAGGCATTTCTCTTAACGTTGTGATGTGATGCTTCCACAGCAAGGTAAGCCGTCCATGAAGCAGTGTAAACAAACAGTGACAAGAGTTAGCCGTTGTCAATCATGATTCAACATTTCTTGGTAAGAGGGTATGTGTATCATGGCCATGGCATACTATCATAGCCATGGCATAGTATCATAGCCATGGCATACTTCTAGTGATCCATGGCCCATGATTGTGTACCATCATCAGCCAATCACTCAACAGTCACCATCACCAGCGTCAGCCACTGACCGACTTTGAGGATGATCATCCGTTGCCTCAACTGTAACGAAATGGGTGAGCTACGATGGTTATGAAGAGGATGCTGAACCCTGGCTTATTAATGACTATGTTATATATATATATGTTTTTTAATATATCAATATATTTTGATATACCTGAAACCTGGTTCATTACCAACTATTGGTCAGAATTGTTATGACTATGCCATTTTCGCACCAGCTGGTGATTTGTTTGTTAAAGGGATAAGCTCATCTACCAAAAAATCAATTGTCAGTGCTTAACCAGCAGTGAAATTGTTAATGGTTACTGTGGATGCTTTCATGAACTGACTCATGTGAAATAGCTGTCCAAGAGTGGTGGATCAAGTAGCTGGAACGAGTCTGTTTCTCCCGACGGTTTCAGTGTACCAGCATCAATGATTCACCATTTGTTGAAAAGGGTTAATGAGCGAAAATGCTGATACTGATCATCAACTTCAAGAATGATCAACAGAAATGGCTCACTAATGCTGGTTGACCGTGATAAACTAAGCTAGTTGCGCCAAAAAGCACTGCTTATTGGTAAACACCATCAAGAATGGTGGCTTTTGGTGGTGTCGAACATGGACAATGTGCGGTGCTTCACGTTGACACGGCGTCCCCGTGAAAAATTTCTGGCTCAGAGCGGGGTCGAAAACGAAGACGATATCAGGACCCGCAGTTGGCAGGCGCGAAGGGCTGCGGAGGGACCTCCCCAAGTGGGTTCCATAGGTTCCAGGATGTTCTACATGCCATTTCTATGGTTAAAGCTGGGGGGTTCTCAAGCCATAGGGGAAGCCCAAGCTATGGTTGGTTCATTAGTAGTAATGGTTAATAAGCTGGATGATTTGGGGATACCCCTGTTTTGGGAAACAGCTCATTGTGGTTAATAACCAGGGTAAAGCACCGTAACATCCATAGTCGCATAAGCTTAGTAACCCTAGGCATCATCGGCCAGTTCGTTATGGGCAAGCCATCTTGACTCTTGCTCAAGAATGGTTAGCAAGCACTGAGTTGTTCACGATGCTCAAGCGTTGGACGACGGTCTGAATGGGTGTTGGCACGATTGGGTGCAGGATTGTGGCATGTAGTATATTTACACATGTACAATAATTTTCAATTATAGCGAACACGATTCAAACACAAGCACATATTATCATATATTATATCTCTCAAATCCATGTGCTACATACATCTATCACAAATGGAATTATTGACAAGCCGCGTGAATTTGTGCTAGCTGCCAGAAATGACCATTTGCAGACTGAAACGATCCCCTGGAAATCGAACTCACCGTTCTTCATAGGTAAACCAGTTGAATAAGTGATGGATTTTCCGCGTAACCACGTTCGTTTCCCAAAGGTCAAGTGCGTTGATAAGACAGTGGTTGATAATGGCTAATAGTAGTGGATGATTACAGTTAATAATGGTGGCTAACCAGCTAAATAGCTAACAGCCATTATAGAAGTTGGTAGTGGCTAATGATACTGTTCACCAACCAACTAAGCAAAGGGTGGATGTTTTGAGGCAACCGGGTGACCTACACGGCTACCCAGACTGACGCAGCCCGCTCCAGCCAGGCCCCAAGTTTCGCGGCCATGAATCCCATGATGGGCGGAGGCGGCGTAACGCCAGCAGGGGGTGTTGCATGGCTGTTGGGTGGGGCTAAGGAGCCAGGGTACCCAGCGCCAGCCGCCCGTTACGGGGCATCAAAGGGGGAGCGAGGCCAGGAGATACCAGGAGGGTTCGTTCACCAAATGCTAGTGTATGGCTTCATTTCTATGGTTAAATGATGGTGTTGGTACTTGTCAATCATGGCTTGTAAAATGATGATCTGGATTCATAGTGGCCAATGATGGTAAATGATGGTGAATGATGGTCAATGGTTGATACTAGGTGACAATAACCAGGAAGACAAGAAGATATAGCAACTAGAAGGTTGCGGGTCATTGACCGGAATAGGTAGGTGAACATCCCAACAGTTGGACGAGTTTGTTCATTTTGGGGATGTGAGGAGCCGGGGCGCAGGCATTCTGAATTGCAAGCTGAGATGAAATCCTGTGGTTGGTGGTTTTAAACATTTTTGATTGTCCCTAGTAATCATTAACAAGTGTTGGTTGACTAAGACCTTTCATAGAGGTTGAAACCACCAACCAGTCCTGGATTGCATTGACATTCCACCGTGAAGAGCAAAAAAGGCATGTTCGACCACTATTCACCATATACACCCATATGTAAACATGCGTAAATTCAAAACACATTCCTGGAGTACATGGCCTGTCCCCCATAGTAAATAAACCATTTCCCTTGCTGGGCGACGGTCCAGTAACTGATATCTATATGGCATCTAGCGTGGGTTTATGGATCCAGAGTTGACCCTTTATCCGCAGTCAACCAGGAGCATCAGGCATTTATCATCAGTCAACAGTCCAACTTAACCCAAGAGTACCAACACATACCACCTGAACATTAACACATCAATCTCAAGTGATTTCGATGGTTACCCACTATTCATTTCTAGATTGTCACCATTGGATGAATACGCATATGTGGAATATCGTTACTCATCATGGATTGTGAAATCTTAGCAAATCAACCATTGGATTCTCAACATAAATGTCATGGATTATCACCATTACAGTGAATTATTCGTCAACCCTAAGCCACTGTCAGATGCTCAAATCCCACAGGCTTTGCTATTTTTGAACTGCGAAATTTGAAAAAAACAGAATCATTACCAAAAATACCTAAGTGATATCCATATGTTGGATTGCAATAGCATGATAATCTACGTTGGATCATCAAGATACCTAAATGGATCATCAACATACCTAAGTGGATGATTCTTTTGCTACTATAATCCAACAGACCATAGACCCAACACCGAGCTACCATAGATCGACATAGCCGAGATGTCATTATGCCACTGAGGGATAATCCAACATATATCTAACAGATAATCCAACATATATCTAACATAATCCACTTAGAGATAATATGCCACTTAGATCAACATACCAACAGATAATACCATAGATGTTGGATAATCCACATCCCTAGTTGTGAATGATTGCCACGCCAGGAATGGGCTGCCCCAAACCCATGGGCGGAATGCCCGCCATGGGTGGCATGCCCGGCATGGGACCCGCCATGGGCGGCATGCCTGGTGGAATGGGAGCCATGGGCGGCATGGGTGGCATGGCGGCAGCACCGTGCCGTGGCTGCAGGGATTCCGATGTCTAAACGAAGCTGGCAATGGACAATCACCATATTATCATATGGAATAATAAGCAACAACCAGTAAACTACTAGTGGTTGTTTAGGGGTTATGACCATTACTAGTGGTTAGTGCTAGGGGTAACCAACTGATAATGCTTAGTTCGCTAGCCTGTTGCGACGGGGATAGAGAGAGAGAGAGAGATCAATACGGATCTAACATCCCCACTCAGCCGCCATGATAGAGCAATTTTATCAGCGATGACTCACCACTCTTGAATAATTCGCAATTAGTCAACACCATTTACATGGTGCAAACCATGAACCGTCGTTATTTCACTCACCATGCTTATGCAGCCCTCATGTTTTCACCATCAACCATTGTCAGCCAGTTTTCATCGCATCGTTTCGAACGATTTGGAAAAGGCTATCTACCATATTCTACCATCATAAACCAATATTGAATCATCATTCACCATGAGCCATAAAATCATTGTGGCTCTTTATGTAAAAACGCCATCATTGACCATCATTGATATCAATAACCACTATTCACTACAGCTGCTGCTCGCTCTGCAAAGCACACGTTTCTTAACCTGCTAAAAGTTAAAGTTCTACCAGTTCTGTGCTGAGAGCAGCTGAATATCAATAACTTGGCTGCTGGTTGGGAGGGAGCAATTCAGACCCAGGGGCAGCCCTTTACCCTTCGAATGCAGGAGTGAGTCCAGGATGGGCCCCCAGGAGTAGTGAAACCAAATGGTCGTAACATACAAGGTGGGGCCCCCTGGTTGTAAGTTGATTAATAAGCCATTTAACTATAGTTATATCTGCCACAACTGGTAGTTACCCTAGTTATGAACCAACTTAGCTATCTTGGGGGCCCCGCCTTGTAGCAACCACTACTCACTACTGCAGCTGAGGATGATGCAGCAGCAGATGATGATGCAGCCGCTCGGCGTGTGAAAATCCACGAGGGGTGCGCGTAATCGTGCGGCGCCACCATTCATCATTCACCAGGTCAACGGTGGTTGGATTGGCACCAGGCAATGTCAACCTGCTTAGCATGAAGTGTCGACGATCCCAATAACACGCCACAGTTCAATGTGTGGGAAATGTATCCATGAATTTGAATCATCCCGCGGCCAAATTTTGTGGCGAGAGACCCATGTTTTACTGCGGAAAAGCCACTTTCATCTAGGGCTGTTGGTTGCCATTGGTTTTCCGAAATTGCCGTTGCTATTCCTCAGTTGGTGACACCCTGCTAGAACAAGCACTCTTGAACAATCAAGCCATGGTGGCTGAGTGAAACTGGCTGTGGCATAGCAAGCCAACAGCATGCTCAAACATAAGTACATCAACAGCATGCAAATTGTTGTAAAAGATGGGGAACGATCAGAAAGTACATAAAAATACCCATAAATGATGAGACTTGGAGTGATGGCGCTGGGCAGGGAGAGAGAGAATGATGATAGTGATGCATAATTATTGTAAATATGGACCAAGAATAGTATCCACATGCCAACCAGGTAACATAGGCCACCATCGGGTTCACCACCATGCCTTTCTTGGGTGCCGCTCCACGGTTTCAAGGAATCAAATGATGCAGATGATGATGGGCGGCGGCGGTGGTGGAGACATGAAGCTCGTCGCCAACGGATGGCTCCCCGCAATGTGGTTTACCAGGTTACCAGGCAATGTGGTGACCTCCGGTAAGCAGCCTGGTAGATACGTTAGTGGCAAGCGACTGATGTTCAAAAATTACGGCCAAAAATGCTGCGCTTGAGACTAGTTTGTCGAACTTAGGTACTAGAAAGATGTGATGCCTAAGATTTAGGTACAGCAGAAATGCTGTGCCGCCGGCATGCCAGTAGAAGCTTGGGAGGAGAGGTACCCCCAGTACTGAACCAATGACACATCGACCTGGATCCTGGTCAACTGACTCGTCACTGTAGTTGCCATCGCTGGTGCTCAGTTGGGCCCTGTTCACCAACATCACAGTACGGGTTACCACTCTGTATTGGTTGGGCTCCCAAACATCAGGGTCTTGTTTGAAGTAAAGTTGGGAAAAACTTGGGATGTGGCTAGGGTAACAACCGCATGGGAGCTGATACAGCTTGGTCTACCCAAGGAGCTGTTTCCTCAGCTTCTTCGCCTAGCATTCTGCAGTTCCAGCCATGCCAAGTCATAGATGTTTGCTTGGCACAAGCCGTGGAGGCACGGAACGGTTCTTGATTATATGTGCATGCTATACTCACCGTTCGAGTATTGATCGATGTACTTACCAGATCAAGTACTATTGAACTTACTCTGGTAAGTACATAGATTATATGCTCTTGCTTACAATTGGCCGGGTATTGATCTATGTACTTACCAGATCTATCAAATTAATTCAAATTATGGTTGAGTTATCATGATTATCGTAGGGTAAACCCAAAACCGATCCATTGCTTTTATACACCAAATTTGATTACCATGGATTACTCTATTATTTGCCATGTATCTATCCCATTGATCAAAAGCTAAGCTTCTCATGCTTTGGGTTGGCTTTTGTCATTTTTCAGATGTGCCAATATGCAGCACTGGAGAATGGGCGGCTGTGCAATCACACGTTGAATAGTGACACCATTCGCCAAAGATGGTCATAATCACAGTTTAGCCATTAATGTTGGTTTTCACCCCCTACTATGAACGTCGATCAATGGTGTAAACCCCTATAAAAGGGGGCAATGGTTATTGTGAGATTAGTCACTGACATGGCCACTTCCGTCAAGTGGCCGATTCACTAACAGGTGGTTGGTCATTCTTGGTTATAAACCGCCACTGACTGTGAAAGCACGCGCCGTTGAGGAAGAAGATGCAGGAGATGATGAATCAGACACTCGACTGCTGGAGGGAGCTGGTTGGAGCTGTTGGGGGGATCCGGTGTCGTGCTATCCCGGCTTGAAGGGGGGAGCGGTGTGAGGAGCTTCCAGGCGTGGTGTAACCAAATGGTAGTTCATCCAGCATGGAATTCGGAACTGCATCCGCTAGGTGCGTCATCATATGACCACAAGATGGATCATACCAATGATACTAAAGGCTAGTTGTTGTTATTCATCCACGATTTTCATGCATTGAATCTGGAAGTGTTGGCTGTTGCTCTTCGCCATTGCCAATCATCCACCGAGTTGTTCAGAAGTAATTCCAGGGCAAACCTCCTGGCACAGATTACATGACTTCCGCATGATCGTTTGGGGAGCAGCGGAGTCCTGCAGGGCATTCGCATAGATTAATATCATGTATACTGTATACATGCACAAATATTCATATTTAGCATCACGTAGTACAGGAAAAACCATAAATTTGAATATATGTACACGATACATTTTAGTATATGGGGGTTTCTCAAAATAGGGAGCCCCAAAAATGGCTGGTTTATTACTAGAAATGATTAATAATGGATGATTTGGGGTACCCTATTTTGAGAAACCACCATATAGTCACATTAGTATATACCTCTTTGTACAAACATTTGTGCCTCCCCGTCCGTGTTTTCTTGAGCAAGCGAGCCAAGGAGCCACCGTTGCCACAGTGCAAATGTCATCTAACCAGCAAGTTACATCATCATTACAGGTAGCAACCCAAGTTCTTCACCAGTTATACCGTAATACTGTTTCCCTGTTAGTGTTGATTGCTGACCTTTATCTTGACTGGTCCATATTAAATAGCCATTGTTAATGGCTTGATCCTGTTAGTGGGGTGTTAGCACCTATCACATTTGGTGACCCAACAGTTTCATTCACCATTCTCCACAAAAGTTGGCGGAGTCGCCGTGTTTCAAAGGATGATGGGCGGCTCTACGAAGAAGAGCAAAGGCGAAAAGTCTGGCGGCGTTGCTTGGCGGTGAAAGATGGAGGGTGGGTGAGTGGTTAGATACAAGGTGGGGCCCCCAAGATAGCTAAGTTGGTTTATAACTAGGGTAACTACTAGGGTAACTAGGGGATATATACCAACTATATATGGCTATGGGTCAATATAAACCAACCAACCAATGGGGGATAAGTTCACCAACAACAATAAGGAAAACAATGGTTAATAGGGGGGAACCAGGGGTACGGGGTTTCGACCCACTGCCAGATAAGGGTGATGCCAAAGTCTGGTTGACCGTGACTGACTATTATCAGTAACTATTATTATTGTATGGCATTTTGTTCTTTATTAGCCATTCTTATTACTATTGTTTGATCATATTTCTTATTATCAGCCTTACTACTATAAAACATGGAGCGGTCTGAAATCATTGGAAGAACCAAAGGTATCGGCAGCAAAAGCAGCAGGACGTGTCATTCAACTCGTGAGTGCCGTCGAGTTGAAGCGCCCGTCGAGTCAGAGTCCTTTTGCTTCGGACTGAGCCCTGGGCTAAGGAGAAGAAAAAGAAGCCCAAGGACCAACCTGCAGAAACTGAGCGACATGGTCAGTTCTGCTTCACCCTGATTTCGGTGCCAGAAACTGGCGTTTGTTTTGCTGGCAGTCAATGAGGATTTCAGGATTTTGCCAGACAGTTAGTTGGATGTTTTTTTACTATCCATGGGAATTTTGGGGCTGGGGAGAGGGTTGACGACTTGGATCACTGGCTACCGTGTGGAACAACATGTAATCATCTAGTGCCAGCAGACGATTTAGCCACAAAACCACTACTGGTTATGTCATTGATTAAGCCATGAGTTGCCTGGGCTGTTGTTTTGGTTGTTTAATTAGCTAAACCTATTGCTTTAGTAAACAAGTGGTCAAATCATTGGTCACCAATGTGGCCAATTATTTGTACAATCATTAGCTCCCAATTGTAATCCATTACGATTGCCGAGAAGTCTCGCTGTTGGATGTGAACGTCTGATCCAAGTACCTCAAACGACACCGGTTTCCCCAAGCCACGACGTGCATGTCCCAAATGTGATGATCCTGACGCACAGGGCTCCGCATGGACCGATGCCGCTGCGCCTAAAGGGGAAAAACTCCACAAGGCAGCGGGCCAATTGAAGATAAACAGGCCGCTTTGACACCTGGCCCGATGCCCATGCAGTGCTCAGACCGTCTAGATGATGCAAGCATGATGCTGCCTCACGAGCTCTTGGCTGCTCTTTGACAAAGAAAAAGCCTATGGGAACGAAGCATTCCTAAAGACGCTGCCGAATTGGAACCATTTTGGATGGCAGAGGCATCTCAGCTGGTTAGGCCACCTATTGAAGACTGCTGGAGGCAAAAACTGGATGAAGAACTGCATTCCATCGTCTCTACATGGAGACGAAGTTCCATGCTTCGGAATAGGCAAGATCTGGAGCAGATCAGTACTTGCGATCTTTTTGCAGCATGATTAATAATGCCCTTGGAGGGACCTGCGACAATCTTACATGTCTGGAGGCTGTTCGAGAATCTCCTGGTCCAGTGCTGGACGGCTGGGGAGAATGGATACTTTCTGCATGTCATGTGGCCGTGGGGCCGTGGCCCACAACAGATTGGAGGGGCGTTCCCTTGCGTCCAAAATCCCGCGAGGCGTACAGTGGTTTCCTTATCATTTGTTGCATTTTCTATTGGCCATTATGTTTCAATTTCGCAATGCTGATGCATTTTTGGGGGGCAAGAGCAGGCAAAGAGGCGGCCAACCCCTCGCAGGAGGGTATTTTGCAGCCCTGATTGAATGCATTGGCGATTTAGATTGTTTTCAACATATATCGACGCCCTTGCAGGCACGAGCCGTTCGAAACCTTACATTCAGTGCAAATGCCGGTTTCGAGGCGTTTCTAAAATGGGGGACCCCCAAGTCATCCCCAGCGGCCCTGGTTTACTTCAGATGATCAATAGGTGATTTTAGGGGCACCTCTAGTTTGAGAAACACCCCTAGCACAATCATTAGGTACCAGTTTTAACCCAATATAAGTAGAATTAGCACAATCCGACGAACGGATTATGGTAATCATTAGTTACCATATGTAATTGGGGTTATCCATATTCTCAGACTAATGATTACCATAATCTATTGTGAGAATCACTATCCGTTCGAATTGCATATAGTAACCACGGGTTACCATTTAAAATTGCTGCTTTAAATTCGTTTCCATTTGTATTAGCATCAGCTATCAGTTATCATCATTACTTTTCAATTATGATCATGATTTAGTTTTCAATTCCAATCCATAAGTTTTTGTGCAAACCAACGATTTCTAATGGTCATGTATGCAAATAGTTTCTACTAATCATTATTATCAATCATAATCCATTATAATCAAGTATCATTGTTGTTGTTCCTCATGGTTGATTAGTACCATGTTTCAATATCAACCATCTCTTGGCATTTATGGCAACCAATGGTTTCTAATAACCAATGGTTACTACTTACCAGTAGTTAGTTGCCAATCCATGAACATAATCATTACTTACCAAGTATAATCATTAGTTATCAATTATGTTCCATTGTATGTTTGCCAACCAACGGTTTCTAACGGTTGAGTAGGAACTAATCAATTGTCATTGTTTTTGTTCCCCTAATGGTTTTTATATAACTAATCTGGCTAGGGTTAACTACCACCCCTATTGATTTTTATAACTAACCTAACTAGGGTTAACTACCAGTTCTAGGGCTTATAACCCAACTTAGTTCAGTGGTTGGGGGCCCACCTGGTAGTAACCACAGGTTCACCTTCGCTGTTCACCGCCTCCTCCACGGGTCGTCAGGACAACGCTACGGTCATCTTCGTGGGCGGCTTGCGAAAAACCACCGAGGAAGACCGAGCCACTTGGTCGCTGCGCCATGCGGTGGATGGTACTTGGATGATCGTCCCACTTAGTAACTGGATGGCTTATACCCACTAACTTAGCTTTTTAGTGTTTTTGGGATATGATGGATTCACCATAGAACCACTAAAAATATATTTTTAGCAAGGGATCTATAAGCCACCAAGGTAACCATGGTTAGTAACTACCCCTAAGTGGCTTGTACCCTTGATAAAGAGAATAAAACAATGGTTACAAACCAGCTTCTAAATGGGATGATCATCCAAGTAGTGGCATGTGCATGAAACGGGACATGTGCATGATAACATGATCACTTCAATAATGGCCAACTGGCTATGGGTCAAGCAGTTCACCAACCAATAATGAGATAACATCCAACCATTTTATAGGGAAACCAATGGTTGATGATAGGGGAACCAGAGGGAGTAAGGGTTTTGACCCACTGCCAACTAGCTTGGTAACTTAAATGATGACCTACATAAAGCCGGGCAATGATTGAGAAAAGGGGGGTGATAACCAAATTGGGGGATGATTATTTTAACTACGTGGCTGTGGGTATGTCCAGAATTCCCGCTACCTGCTAAACATCCAACAATAGCCGTTATTGACAGGGAAACTACATGAAACTGTGATTATTTGGGTGGTACACTATTTGAGGACAAATCCATAACATGATCACTCAAATAGATGTATGTTTTATTCATGTGATTACGTGAAGTATGAATCAAGTTGCATACACCTACATCTAATTCTGCATGCCTATTCGAACGCTTGGCAACTGTTGATAATGCTGGATAACCAACAACAGTCTTTGCATATGCTCAATAATGGCTAATGATAAGTGATGATAGTCAGCGATGTGTTTTTACTTTTGCTAAATAGTGGGTAATGCAATAACCCGATGGGGAATTCTGATTAACATTAACCACTCTTTAGCAACTATTGGTGTGTTACCACATTTGTTTAAGGGTAAACCCACCGACCCGTTAATCATGCTGCTGTTACGAATGGGTTTATGCTGAAGCAAATAGGGAATGATAGTCAGCTGGAACCACTTACGGGGTTTTAACCACCCGTCACCACTAGGGCGGCTTTGATATTGTCAACAAGGAATGCATTGAATGGGGCAGTACATTTATGCAGGCGGCATGTTGCAAAAACACAAATGATTTAAAATGCGTGCATGTAGATTAATCGTTCTCATCATATTGCATACTCACTCGCAATAATGAATGACAACCACTAGCATCCAGCAGTACCCACTAGAACCAATAGCTATTGGTTGTTCGGACTTACATCGCCTGTCATTCAAATTGCAGTATCATTTAGAGCGAGCAAACCTCTAGTGGTACACTGATGGCTCATGACATGCCAATATGGCTGTGGGTCAAAACCCTTGGTCCCCCTGGTTCCCCTATCATCAACCATTGTTTTCGTTATTATTGATGGCTATCATCCCCCATGAAAGTTAGTTGGTTAACTGTCTGACCCATAGCCATATAGCTGATATATCCCTACTATTGTTGGCTGCTATGCCCTTTGATTAACCATTAACCAGCTAGTTAATATTGACCCATACCCATATGGATGGTATTTTTCGGATTCCTTGTGCTTGTCAGCTGTCCACCCCACCCTTGGGCTCGCCTACCGGCACTGCTGCAGGTCACTGCTCACTTCGCGAAGTTTGGACAGGCGACCCACCCGCGACGCTGCGCCCGCGTGACCGTGCGGGTGACCATGACCTGATGGTTGCAAGAAACATGATCACCAACTAGTCATTGAGTGATTCGCAACTAGCTGGCATCAATCGATGATCAGTGATCTACGAACTGTTTATGAAAAACAATTACCTTCACTAATCATTTTTCATCATGAATTTGCACGATGGGATGCCACGCACCAATTGCCAAGAATCAATGATGGAACCGTCCATCATTAGTCCATGCTTGCTACCAATGGGTTTCTGACCCGCTGGCGATGTCTGGAAGTTCCAGGTGTTGAGATGGGGCCCTGACAGTCACGTCATGGTCTAGAACCACTCATAGCTGGTTATATGGCTATACAGCCAACAGCGTAATGGTTAGAGCTGGAAGCTTATATTTTGCTATGCCTTCCCAGTAGTTAGATGCAGTTGGCCTAGACATGTTCACCAACTGAATTAATTAAGTTGCCCACAGTTTGGACGATTCTTTCATGACAGAATGGATGGATCTTTATCCCACGGATCCAAGCGGAGAGGCCCGGTATCCAGGTATAGCCAACCAACCTCAATCCATCGATCCACCCAAGTTGGTCACCCATCTTGGTGCGTGGGCTACCATAGGCTGTGCCACCATTAATCATCTACCACCATTGTGCGCGTTTCTTTGTTGATATAAGGCATTGAAACCACCAAACTAGACATCATGGAGCACTATTCTAACCATCACTTCATCATTATTAAGCATCATTTAACCATCGAAATACAAATTGATTTAAAGGTTAATAGTTACTTTAACTATCTAATTCTGCTTAGTCATGGGTAGATCGAATTTGACTGCCATTCAAACCACCATTTGGTAATCACCAATGACAAGCGCATCATTACCAGCCATCATTATTAACCACCAGTAACCATGATCAAACATCACTGCTAACCAGTACAGACCATTACTAAGCACGACTAACCTACAACCACTAAACTACTAGTGGCTTCACATGACCAGCCTATCACCACTCCGTTGAAGCAGCCCCTCCATCGGTCACCCCTGTGGACCAATCATCCATCGCCTTGCGTCCCATATCGTGAACCACTAAACATCATTAATCATCGAACCATCAATAAATCAATCACCATCAACCACCACTATTCTTATCATGATCGGCTCACCATGACTACTAAACTGTTTCTGGTAGATGGAATCTGACC
This sequence comes from Symbiodinium kawagutii, assembly GCA_009767595.1. NCBI lineage: Eukaryota > Dinophyceae > Suessiales > Symbiodiniaceae > Symbiodinium > Symbiodinium kawagutii. The sequence continues at coordinate 258,143 of VSDK01022536.1, forward strand.
ACTATTAAAACCACCATTCAGTGCCCATGACAAGCTCCTCATTGCCAGCCATCATCATTAACCGCCAGATGAAACTGCCTTAAATCATCCAACAATCATTCAACTGCCGGAAAAAACATCATTTTTCCTGCCAAAAAAAGCCATCATTTCACCATTTCTCATTCACCACCTGACCGGTGACCACACCGGTGTCCCATCTTCCCCCGGGCCCAGCACCACAGGTGGAGCACGTGGACATCAAGCGGCTCCCCGACGGCACCAGTCGCGGCTTCGCCTTCGTCAAGTTCTCCGATGCCGACGTGCCGCGGCGGAAAGCGGCGGACGTGGTCTGTGTTGGGGATGGCGCCGGGGGTGACGGGGTGAACTCTGTTACGCTTGGAGCTTACCAGGGAGAGCTTTCAGCACTGCGCAGACACGTGGTCCTCAACGAGGAGAGGTTGCCACTTGGACGATGTCCAAGACCCAGACACAGGGCGACTTGATCGAACGAACCCACAGATGCGCCGCATGATCTCCCCTGCATTGTGCCCATGTGATGGCTGGGCGGCCGCCTGTGTGCCGTGGTGGGATCGCACAGACGATGGGCCCCCTTCTTCCTCTGGTAAACCTCCTTCCAGTTCAATGACTGATCATCATACTGATGCACTGCGCTCGGCTGATGCAGCTGAGCAACTTCGAGGCCCAAAAGCAAAACGGCCCCTCTTCTTTGAGGGTTAGGGACATATGTCCAAACCACTCACCATCGAGAGCATCCGCTTCATCCTGGACTTGGCCGGGATCGCCACTACCAGGTTGGATGCCAACGGAGCGGAATCTCAACGGTTCCATGGCCACTGGCTCCCAGTTGCCGGAGCCCAGCACATGTCAATGCTGAAATTTGAAACCCCTTTCATCATGTTGATTGGCAGGGGGGGCTCCCAAGCCATACTGCGCTACATCCAAGATGCTCCACTACGGGCTTTTCTCTTGGACCCCATCACGGAAACCGTGGAGACATCTCCCGCCATCATGGAGCAGCCAGTTGCTGCTCCCGATCCTTCTGTGAAACGGTTGAAGGCCTCACACTCCAATCTGACCAAGCAGGTAGAAACCAGTGATGTCATTGGTGGAAATCATGGGAATACCATGGGAATACCATCGATATTGATTAAATTAACTATATAGCTTATATAACCATTTATGTACCATAACTGGATGGCGAACCCAGCTACTACGTTAGGTTTTGAGGTTTTTTGGGACATGATTGATTTTCTGTACCATGAAGCCACTAAAAGTTTAAATTTAGCAAGGGATCTCAAAGCCACCAAGATAAGGGGAATAGCATGTTATCCATGGTTATTCATGATTGATAAGAATGGTGCATGATCATTTCATACAGGAATTACTGGTTCCTAGTTCCTGTCCCCTACAACTGTTAGTTCACAATGGTTACTATCCCAATAACCATGATCATTCACAGTTCTGAACAATTGTTCTTTGAAGATCTTTGAATGGGATAGTGACCATGGTTATTCATGGTTAGTGTCTGTTAAGAATGGTGAATGATCATGAATCATCATTATCAAGGTCTTCATGATCAATCTCTGTGACTTTGGTCTAACAAGATTCAGTAGCCATCATTATCAACGATCGCCAGCAAACAACATTGATGGTTCCTGGTGTGTGTGTGTGTGTGTGCCCGAAGTTGATGGTTGATAGATGCTTGATACTGATTAATGCTGCCTCCTCGCGGTTTGTGCTAGTGATGATGAATGATGGTTCGTGGCGATTGGTGGTGATGATAGGCATGTGCTTCATGATGATTTGATGATGTTTTTTGATGATCAAAGGTGGTTAATGACTTGCTTGTTGACCACTAGCTATAACTGTAGCCAGCACCAGTCACTATGAACCTCCCAACCTCCCAAGCTCCGGGGGAACGAACCAACGGGACTCACCGATTTCCAACGAGTTCGTGAGCTAGGCTGTTGAGAAGGTGATCGACGCGCATGCCAAGCATATGATCGACAACAAGTGGGTTGAGGCCCGGCGAAGCATGCGGATGAACATGGCGTGACCGGTGCGTGGATGAGCAATGGTAGATCCATAGGATTTTTGTTGGTGGTTTATAAGGGTTAGTAATGATTAATGAATGGTTAAAAGTTGTTGGGAACAAGAATGTAGTGGTTAAGAATGGTAAGAAAATGAGAAAATCGTTGATAGTGGGGATAGCAACCAACAATAACGGCTGATGATGGCTGATAATGATAGATCCACAGATCCATAAACCCCCCAATATTTGATGGGATTCATCACCAGCTATTTCTGGAAAACAAATGGTGCTTTATGAACTCATGGAACTACCAGTAATGCTGATTGAAGGGTGATGGTTACCTCATGGTTGCTCCCAACTGATGGAGAAGAAGATGAATGGCTAACTAACGACTAATGATAGTTGGTAAGGGTTACTAATGGTTGATGATGGTGGATGACAATTACGAGTGAAGTCATTATGGCTGACTGTGGCTCATAGAAGAGATCTATTTTTTTTGCGAACAACTATGATTAACCAGTACTTATCATTATATATCTACTAGTGCTCATTAATGATATTTACTGGTCAAATTATTGTATATATATATTATAAGATGTGAATTGCACAAACTATTACTTATTATTCATCAGTATATACCTACGAGCGACCGCAAAAACAAACCACCCTTGACAATGGCTTATGACTCACGAAAAATTATCAACCACCAATCAACCATATTCCTGGTCGGCCAATGTTGCTTGTGTTTGGTCCTGAACAACGTTTCCTCGCCATCCATCATGATTTCTTATTTATCCATTTGCCATCTTTTGCAGCAGATGATGAGGTTTCATATGGGGTTTTCAAAATCATGGACCCCCAAAATCACCCACGATCAACCATTCATCAGCAATAAACCCATTTTTGGGGTTCTCTATGGCTTGGGAGGCCCCCATATTGATGCCACAACGGTCCAACATGTTTCCAGCCCAGTGAGGCATGGCCCAACCGGGCTGGGGACCCCCTGGGACCTGGGCCTTGGGAACCAGCGCACCAGGTGAAGCGGCACGACGGTGTGGCTGCGTCCGCAGGCCTCACCGCTTCCCTGCAGAAGGCCGAGGAACCTGAGACCCTCAGCCGCGTTTCGGAGGACCCACTAATGGTTAATAATAACCCACCAATGGTTAATAGTAGCTGGTTAATGGTAATAGGGGGTAACAACTAGCAACTATAGGGGATATACCAGCTGTGCTATGGGTAGTTACTCAGATGGCGAGCTGGGTCAATATTAACAAGCCAATTTCATAGGGGATGATAACCAACAATAGGGAAAAGAATGGTTAATACTAGGGGAACTAGGGGGACTAAGGGTTCTGACCCACAGCCAGATTTGGGGATTTCTCAAGCCAATAATAGCAAGTGAATGGTTAAAATAGGGGATGATAACTAACATTTCTAGGGGAGATATATACATATATATACCAACTAAATATTTATGGGTCAATGGTTAATGGTTAATCATAGGGGATAACAGCCAACAATAGTAGGGATATACCAGCTATATGGCGAGCTGGGTCAAGCAATTAACCAACCAACTTTCATGGGGAATAATCACCAACAATTCCATAGGGAAAACAATGGTTGGTAGCAGATACTGCATATGACGGTTGATAATGTAATTTAAGCATAGCGCCTCATAGTTAACTGCACCCGGTATACGCATGGTACGTTTAGGCCGGATAATACCAATAGCGGATAATGATGGATGATGGCTATGGTGACTAGCAACGAGGGTCAATTTGCAACTGATGGCGGATATCAACCAGGATTAGCCAGCTAAAGTGTGATGAGGGTCAAAAACGATGGATGTTTTGATATGTTCTATGAAAATTATTTGGCCTGGTTTGACTATGATAATGCTTGTTTAGTCATACTCGTTTGATAGTACAATTTTCAACACTGGTTACAAACACTAACTTTGGATTGGTTTCAAATCGTAGTGATGGCAAGTTGTGCTTGCTTGGTGATGGTGATGGTTACTTGGAATAGTGAATGCTTAATGGTCACAAGTGCTGACAATGAATGATCATTGACCACATGCTTCGAGCTTGTGAATAGTGCTGGACCATGGTGGAATATGATGATTGATGGCTGATAGATGTTAAACATGTTTATGTAATTCATGATACACGATACTGTTTAATAACAGGCGCGAGCACCCTTTGGACACGATAACAAGGAGTCACTGGCTGGTAGTGTTCAAGGGTGTTGTGGCAAAATGTTTCACAAATCACTCGTGGTTGTTAGTGGTTAAAGATCGCGAATGGTGACAAACAAATACTTGTGATGGCTAACAATGTAAGATGATATGTACCAATCTTACTTCGTATACATGCGCTCAATAATTAAGTATTGGGGTGTTCTGAAAAAACAGAATGTTTCAATTATTTGTGAACTGCTATCCAGACATACTGTGTAAATGTGGATATTGCCATGTGTTTTCTGAACTGTCGAATTCTTATTCCAATGGTCAGATTAAAACGCAGTATAACATTCGAGTTGTAGCTTGCTACAGTTTGACAAAATTTAGGTATGTCTACGTATCTTTGTTTTACTTACCTAGATTGAACCACGTGCATAGATGCACTACCTACAACAAGAAACACGTCATGGGAAAAGCATTTTTTTACGTTTTGTCCAAGCCCATTTTACCACATCTATACTGATGCTCGGATAGCCCATTGGAGAGAATCATGCCTATGCCAAGACATGCATGTGCCCAAAAGAACGAATAAGATCAGACTATCGACACACACACACACACACAAATATATATATATATATATATCTCACACAAGAACCATAGTCAGCAGCTTGAAAGGTATACCACAGGGGGTACCTCGCCGCTTGCTACGGCTCAGCCGCTGAGGGAAGAGGCCGAGCCCCAGGACGATCAGTGGTCGGAGAAATGGTCCGAGATGCTCGGCTGAGAATGGAACCAGCACCAGGGTAAGGATGGTCATGCGAGTTACCAGGGGTAATGTCAACGCTTAGTGGTGGCTAGTGATGGTTGATGGTGGTTAGTGGTGGCGAAGGGAAGTTACTGGCGTTTGCTGATGGTTGCTGATGGTTGGCAATGGTTGGTAAGAGTTGGTAACGGTGATGATCGTTAAGTTAGTACTGGTTAGGAATGCTAGGAATGGTTGATGATGGTTAGGATGTTCGTGGTTATCAACATGATGGTGAAGTATAGCCAAGTACGGATGATCATGTTGGTTCATCATGGTTAACCCCGCTCACTAATGGTTGATGATGGATAAGTAATCATGATCGGAAAGGACGGGTTGATGCTACAGATGTTACTCCAAGGATGGTTACATGCTGGTTTCTACGTATCATGTATTTTCAGTCCTAGCAGAGGCGCATATGTCCGCAGATCAGCGAGAGCAAGCCGCTTTGGAGGTGGAATTCCACGGATGCCGCAAAACGACAGGCAGCAGCCGAGGTTGCAGCAGCCGAGGTGGCAAACCATGAATCTTCGGCTGTAGCTGCGCAAATTCGTGCGTGGGGCCTGGTCCCTGGCATACCATCCCGACTCTCATGGCAAACTTTTGGCGGATACATGACTTGCATGGTGACTTCTACCAGGCCGCTCTAGACAGGGAACATTGGAAGTCACTGGAGCACATGTTTGTTTCGTGGATCCTGCCGAGTTCCCCGTGCAACTTCGAATTTCTCCAGGCAAGTCCTTGGCAAGCACCGGCCTCACTTCTTCGCACGTCTGTGCCGTGGCTCAAGGCCTTGACACTGCAAGTCTCAGTTCTTGCTGACACTTGCTGCCGGCTCTCAGCTTCCTGGCTTGACTGGACGGAATCTGCTCATGGAGTGACACTAGCTCCCCACGGCCCTCTCTTCGGCCGAGCAACGGGAATCGCCTTTAGGCACGGCACAGCTCGTGTGCCTAAATGAAGTTTTTCCTTACGAAACGCCACTTTTCTCTGCCTAAGGTTGCTCCGTGTGAAATTTTCGGCCAGATTAATTCCTATCGTTACATCTACGTCATGGCTAAATGGAGCCGACACTTGTAGAGGGCAAACCGTTGGACGCCCCGGCAAAAAAGAAATGTATTTTGAAATCAGCAACGATGTTTGAGGATGGTTACGGTTGCTTATGGCTGGGGGTGGTCAAGGATCTGTTGATGATGGTTAGAGATGGCAAGGGCTGACCAGCATAAGGAGGTAACCAGGTTTGATACAGGTGGGTTGGCAAGGATTTATGAACGAAAAAATACCCAACGGTCAACAGTTGCTGAGTTCTACAGTATCTGATTGTTGATTATTGAGGATGGTTGCTGATGATATGCAACGGTCAACAATGGCTCACAGTCGCTTTGAAAGGTTGATGATGATGGCGGGAAAGTTGCCATCAACATCGGTCTAACCCCACGAAGTACACAGGCAAGTTGTGATCATGGGTACTGATCACTAGTAAATTCGATGGTCTACGTTAGTGAGTGAAGGATAGTCAAGGATGAAATTAGCAAAATCGAATGGCTGATGCGCGAGTCAAGGAGTGAAAGCTACACCATTACAGTAGATGATAGATGATGTGTAATTGAATCCTATAAGTGTGAATGACAAAGCATTATTGCTGAAATGTTGTTGGTACGCGGTATGAATGACCATTATTTCACTGGATTTACATCCTATTAGATAAAAGATTCAGGATCTGGCTGTACCACTGGATGGCTTATACCCACTAACTTAGGTTTTTAGTGTTTTTGGGATATGATGGATTTACCATTGAACCACTAAAAATATATTTTTAGCAAGGGATCTACAAGCCACCAAGACCATGATACGACCGGATTCCAACTGATGATGCCATGATCGCATGTGGAGAGCCCTGGCGAAGTGCCCTGGGGGTCCAGGCAATACCTGGCCATGGCTTCCAAGTTGGGTGAGATGCAGAAGGCACCGTTGCGAGCGATCCCTGCCCCCGTGCGATGTAAGCTGCTCAAGGATGGTGCATCATCCTTTTTCTTTGTGGGTAATAAATCATGATGAACGCTTGACTAACTTAGGGATGGTTAGCTAATCTATGATGGTTGATTTAGTGAATTTAGTGATTACTCCGGTGTTGGGAGGATGGTCAAGTGACTTTATCGTGAATAATGGTTTGGGATGATTAATGATTGAGGGATGGCTACTGCTACGCATTATTAGGGACCATCAATGAGTAATGAGCACTTGTTGTGGAGAACTCATCATTGTGACTCATAGAGGAAAATGATTGGATTGATCATAGGTAGGGCAGTTCATAGAGGTTAGGAATGTTTAGTGATGATTAGGGCGTTGTGATGATTAATGATGTTTATTAATGACTAGTAGTTGCCGGTTGTCACTTTTACATAGCAGCTTCTCATGATGCTTCATAGTGATCAGTGATGGTCAAGACAACTAGTGGTCCAAGAGGGTGAATCTTCAGTCGAAATTGCTGTTGGAAATTCACTGACCTGCAGCTGCTTGATAAGGACATTATTGGTTGGTCTCGATGAAAAAGAGTGTCAAGCAGATACTTCTTGGAACATATACACATGGTGGCTTATTATTATCTCAATGCTTGATAAAAGATGATTGGGGGGTACCCCTAATCTGAGAAACACCCACATAAAAAGCGGTCGATTGTGGGTGTGACTAACGAAGTGGTTGCCATGGCGCAAGGGGCAGATGACCAATGGCAGATCATGATCGATGATGGCTTATCGAGATGGCCTATGGCCAATGATGTTCCCTGGGAGGCCCCAACTTGGCTGGTTCCCTCAGAGACTTCCGCGCGCCAGGATGGAGGTGAAAAGGAAGGCGAAGGAAAGACGAAAAAGAGCCGCTCCGCTGATGGTGGGCTCAGGTTTTTGCTACGTGGCGAGCTGGGTCAATATTTACCATCAATAGGGGATAATATCCAACAAAACCAGATGGAAAACAATGGTTAATGACAGGGGAACCAAGGGTACAGGGTTTTGACCCACTGCTACGTGGATTTGTTTGCATAAAGCCGTGCTAGGCGCAGCTCACAGACTGCAAGCAAAGTCTAGAAAGACTAATCCTTGCTAATCCTTGCTATTCACCACCGATGTTGACAAATCCTGATAATTCTGATTCAAGTTCAGCAAAACTCAGGGTTAGGCGCGCCAGCCAGGTAACATTGCGATCGCAGCCCAGCCACTGGGGATTACCCTCCATGTTTGGTGATGTACCCTCTATTGATAGTTGTTGTCGATGGTTGTTTAGGGTCACCCTCTGTTGATGCAAATAAGTCGTTCTCAAAATAGGGGACCCCCAAATCATCCAATATGAACCAGTTGTAGCAATAACGCATCCTTTTTTGGGTCCTCTATTTTGACAACAAACCAATCATGTGTTTCTGATGTTTTGGAGGTTGATGCTTGACTTGATATTGGTTGAAACCCACAGTTTATGTGAACCATCAACCCTGCTGGTTGTTGAAATAAATCCCCATGTCTGATTCATGCAAATCCTGCACTGGGACACTCCTGGAAGGTTGCCAAGGTCGCCAATGGCCAGATAGATACCGCGACGCCATTGTAAGCATTCATGAAACGATTCACCTGCCCGATTCTGCCTATCACTTGCTGTTGCTTAGGAGGGAGTGATGAGCGCCAGGGGTATCCTTATGGCCCTTGAAAGGGGGAGCCGGTTTGAGCTACCAGGAGCGCCTGTACCAAATGGCAGAGAATCGTAGCTTTTCTAGTGATCCAGGAATTGAACATCCTAAAAGTGTAATGATACTTGTTGATCATTCTGTTGCCTTTGTCACACTTTGCGTCACCACAACTACCATGATTGCAAGTGGTGGCCCCCCTCAGTTTGAAGTTGGGACCAACTTCTAAATAGTGCAACGGCGTGAAACAGGGCCCATGTTATAATTTTCATGATGATCTTTTCCCATAGCATGCCGTTCTTATATGATCACTGAAGGTAAAACATGCTCAATCAGAAGGACAGTGGTAGGGCCAATCCTCAGAGAAGGTCTCCCAAAAAGATGTGAACATACCATATGCCAAAGTGACATAACTGAACAGAGTGAGACCTTCCCAACAAGGTTACCATATGCCTAAGTGACAGAACTGCTCACTAACCAACCTTCACAGGGGTTACTTCACTTACCTTAAAAGGTTATGAATCCCACAGGTCCCAGGCGCACGAACTTCAGCGCCAAGGCCCCATGGAGAAGCTGATGAAGCAGATGGGCATGGACCCAGCAACTTAGTTAAGCCATTGCTGGGTCAGGAAGAACTTCCACGTGCCCATGGGGTGGATGAACATCCCAAGCGCTGGTGGGTGGTTGGAATGATAGTGGTTAAAGATGGAGAATGATAACCAATGACTCGTGATGAAGTTTGGCTTACAAATGGCTATGGTGAATTATGGCTTATTGTGACTGGCTGGTGGTTTTATAGGGTTGGTTGGGGGTTTTATACCCATCAAACACCATCAAATAATGGTTGATACTGGGGAATGATGAACAACAACAGTGGTCAAGCAACTACCAGCTGCCAGGGCAGTGACCCAACAGTTAGATGAGTGGTGTTCATCAAGGGTACCATTGCAACAGTTGGATGAGTGGCTGGTCATGGATGGATATTTACGGGATGTTCATCAGGGTTACCATCCCAACAGTTTGAATTGGTCTTGGCTTTGGGATGTGAGCAGCGTAGACCCACAGCCAGCCGTGGAGCATCATGAAATCATGGTTTCCTGTATGAAGGCAACCTCTTACGGCCAATGATTCGATCACACGGCTGAGGAAGTCACGCAGTGAATCCGAAAAATGGCACACTGCCATGCAATTTGATCGGTTCACACTTGTTGGGCAAGTGAATCCATGATAGCTCAATAGCTGCCAGAAACCGTCGTTCTTGCGCGATGAATGCACGGACAATTTTCTGGAAGCCAATGTCGTGACCGACTAGAAAAAAAAGAAAACATGAGTTCAAAACCTGAATGATCCCGCTGTTTCAGCACTTCCCCAGCAGATTTAGTTTCGAAAAAAGCTGCATCAAATCAAACGACAAGTCATGTGGGGTTGGATACCTGATGATGATGATGATGATGATGATGATGATGATGATGATGATGATGAACCACCTGCAAATCTGTTGCTAAGGCTGTGATGAAGCAAATGGGCATGGACCCAAAGCAGATGGAAGGCACTGCTCTGAGACATTTGATACGTGCATGCCTCAAGTCGAATGTTCCCTAGATCCATGTGGCTATAGGCATGTTGAAGGGCCGTCAGCTTTACAATGAATAAAATGAATTCAACAGTTCAACGATGGTAGAATCCCAAGTTCATGACACATCAATCACCTATATATCCGGTCTCGCAAGTGTCAACCGACCACCCAATACTCTTCAATGTCCGCAGTGATCCGCGGCCGCAGGGATGTTCAAGCAGATGGGCATCGATCCCTCCATGATGATGCAGATGATGGGAAGCATGGTGAATGATGGGACTGTGATGCACCGGTTGCTCAGCGTTCCTGAGACCAAGCTTGGTTGGCTTGGCTTTAGGCAAATGTGGTGGCTCAGTCAATGATGATTTATGTTCAGTGGTGATGGTCAACCTGGTCATCAGTGGTTACCGGGTATGATAAAGTGACCTGGCTGATCCTGGTTGCTTGGCAAATGCTGGATTTGTTTAACTTCCACCCGGAATTCCACCTGGAAACTGCTGGATTTGTTTCACTGATGGTTTCTTCTGGGTTTGGTTTGACAGCCACCGGTAAGCAGCAAAAATGTAGGATAGCCAGCAATGAACCATCACTCATGTTACTTAAATAGCTCGTCAATTTACATCAAATAGGGGAGCCTACGCTCAGATGGAATTTTCTCATCAAACAAGATCTCGTTGGTGTGTTTTAAGCATGTTCATTTCCCCAGTATTGAAAGATGGTGGGTTGATTAATTAACACTTTGCAGAGTGGTCATAAACAATGAATCACCACAACTCATAAGTAATTTATTTGTTTACAATTGATTTGTTGTTTTACCATTTCATTTCAGTTCCGGGTTCATTATCTTGGGGTCTTGGATTAAGTTGGGGCACTAAAGCCATTCAACTACCTGGTTGTTTTATCTATCAAAATAGTTGCTGACTCGCTACTTGAGTTTTCTCATAACTTGGATGATCCACTGATGATCCACTGATGATCCACTGATGATGATCATCCCACTCATTATTTGCTGACCAGCTATCATTTATCATTGCCATGACCCACTCACTATTTAGCTACTGTCCATGATAGCTGGGTCATGGCAATAGACCACTCACCTGCTGCGGTCATTGCAGATGCCCAACTGTGACCGGCCAGAAAGCCAGCGGATTCCGGTTGAAGACCCATAGCTATTGATAACTTCTTGGTTATGGCTTTAATCTTGATTATAGGTGAAGTGGGATCAATTACCATGGTCACCAGGTGTTGATTACAATACTCAACATAGTCTTGATTACAGGTGATTGTGAGTTGATTGTTGTAACCAGTTCGATTATGAATTCATTATTGTTGATGATGGTTGGTTATGACTTGATTGTTGTTGATAAAAGTTGCTTAGGACTTGATGATTTCTGGTTTGGTGGGTGACGCATTGATTGTGAGTGGTTGTCAGTTATATAGAACTCATGATTGCTTTGGTTGATTGTGGTTTGTTATGAATTGATTCATCGTTCTGGATCCATGTTTCATGTTGCACTAAGTGATACTACGTGGTACCAACAGCCAAACAATATGTCACTTGTGGGTGAATGAAACACATTTGATGGTCAATCCAGTCATAGTGTTTCTTGAAAACGTTTTGAAGATAATGATTTATGGTGCTTCTTATGTGATGGAGGGCCCAGGGCAGTCGCAGAGAACACAAAACTCCTTGTCATGCGGTTCGCTACCAATCCAAGTCATGTTGCAGGTTCTCTTGAAACCAATGATCAACGGCCATAATATAGCTGGCTAGGACTTGATTTGGCCGATGGTTGGGACGGAGCGATTTGGAGCCAGGGGTATCCAGTCCTATCCCTTTCACCAAGAAACAGTTTGGAGCTACCAGGCGTGGCCAAGTTGCCCAAATGGCCTGGGATCACCAAACAGTAGTCCAAAGCCTTGGTGACAAGCCGCCAGCCACCGTGTGGGGAGCCCGGGCCGAGGAAGTATGGGCGGCGGCATGAACCCCATGATGATGATGATGAATCCCATGATGATGGGTGGCGGCTGCGGCATGGGCGGCTGTGGCATGGGAGGCGCGCTGCGGCACTGCTTGGTGCTTGGGAGGGAGCGATTTGGAGCTACCAGGAGTGGCCTAATAACCGAGGATAGCAACGAAAAACTGCCAGTTCCCATTGGTAACTTATCTACAAATAGTGGATTATCCATTGCTATGTCAGATTTCCAGAGGGTATTGTTGATACTGGTCATCACTCAGAATCATCACTGTTATCATTATGTGCAAGCGCTATGAATGCATAATGCATTGCTTTAACCAATTACTAAGTACTGGCTTCGAAGGTGGCGAAAAGTTGCTTGGAATTGGCTTTGAACAGCCTATGCTCACTGATCACCAGCCAACTCCATGAACTGTTAGGGGTTTGGCCCCCAGGTGGCATGCCGGGTGGCGGCGGCTGCAACATGGGCGGCGGAGGTTGCAACATGGGCGGCTGTGGCAATGCCGGCGGAAACTCTACCGGAGGAGGCTGGCCGCTGGCAGTGGATTGGGCTGCTTTCGCGTGATGAATGATCGCAGACTTGTGGCTGGCTGGTGGTGAATGAATGATGGTGAAGTGGTGGTCAATGGATGGCTAATGTTGGCTTATTGGTGGTCAAATGATGGTTATGTGATAATTGACTTGGTGGTTGATGATGCTAATGTTGGTGAACTGGGTGTTACTTGATGGCAAGTTGATGGTCAGTTGATAGTTTGCTGGTTAGCTGATATCAAAAGTGTGGTTGATGATGATTGTATGATGGTTGACGACTGGAGATAGCAAAGCTTTCCGCCCAGCAAGGCGTATCAGCTCCAGAAAGGAGACCAAGCTGTAACTGCAAGATCTGGGTGGATTACAGCTATGAACTGTAATACCATGGGAATGCCATGGTTATTGATTAATTTAACGATATGATTATAACCATCTATTTACCACAACTGGATGGCTTACAGCTACTACGTTAGGTGTTTAGCTTTTTTGGGATCTGATTGATATACCATTTTTCGTGACTAAAGCCGTTAGACTTTGAGCAAGGGATCGACATAAGCCGCCAAGATATCCATGAGGAGAAACCTGGGACGTTTTCGGCCGCAGGCGAACATTTGTTAAGCAAAATGAGTCACCACCCTGGATGAACATCAGTCGCTGGCCCCCAGCTTTGCGCTGAGCAGTATCACTGACCCGAAAACTTGGGAAGGATTCACCAGCTGCAAATTGGGCAAACTTGGAGCCAAGATGAGCCAAGCAGGCGAATCTCTGTCGAGTTCAACTCGGATTTCTAGGAACATGCCTCATCATTTTGGCCTACATCCCAAACTTTTTCAGCAAAGAACCTGTAGCAGTCAGGAGCAAATGCCTGATCATTTTCAGGATTCCAGTTGAGCAATCCTAACATGGACAGAATTCCACCAGTTGTTTTTGTTTTCTTTGGTGGGTATGCTTGGCATTTAAGGACGCATGGTGGTCGACCCCAGGAACCAGCTAAGTGAACCAAGCACTGGAAGATGTTTCGCCCACATGAGGTCAAATACTTGGTCCAGGTGGATTACAGCTATGAACTTAGCTGAATTTAGCTTTTTTGGGATATGATTGATTTACCATATATAGCTACTAAAAGTTATTGTAGACATTGATCTACCATTTTTCGCCACTAAAGCCGTTAGACTTAGCAAGGGATCTAAACTCCACCAGGTTTTATCCTGTTCGGAACTGGTATGTGATGCCGGTTTAAGGAACCCACAGAGTCGCCATCAACAGCTGAGACCCCTCGGCTCGCAGGTGGTGGCGGCTCGGGCAACAGGACGGGACTGGGCGATCCACCGATGCGATGCCGGTGACATGGTGGATGGATAGCGACCAGGAATTAGCACGAATGGTTAGGTACAGTAATTAGTGCTAATTGATTGGCTAGGATTGGCTGACATCCATGGAATTAACAATCAATGATTCTCTCCATAATTAGTTTTATAGTTACATGTAACGAATGGAGAGAATCATTGATTAGCATCCACAAATGGCATCAAATGGCTGCATAGTTCCTTCATTTAATTCCGTCGATGTTAGCCAATGCTTATACGAACCCACCTTCAGGACTTAGTCAGTCGTGCTATGCTTAGCTTAGATGGAGATCGAGATGCTCAAAAATGCGGCTTATCGCGTTGCAGCCGAACCGGGGCCATAAGGAGACACCAGCTACGGTTGTTGGTTCCTGAAGGTATCCCGGATGAGTGATGGTGAGGAGGAACAGCCATGACCAACAACCTCTTGGCAGTTCGCGAGCTCGAGGTTCACGGTGGCTATGCAAGCCCGAAGTATTGGATCATGGCGTTCAGTCAGATTCTGTCATCTAATCGTTTGCTACAAGTATCTTTTAATCGATCATCATAGATCACCATTACCCGAGAGAGAGAGAGAGATAGAAAGAGATTGCTCACCAAGAATTCTTGACTGGTCATCATTGAAGCTACCATCAGTCGCTGACCACTACACCTGGTTAACCAGCATTACCCACCAATCGACATCCCCCAAACTTCACTCACAAAACCATCCGAAACCTTGATTAACCATCATGAGTCCTGAGCCATCAACCATTAACCAACAACCCTCAACCAACAACCAACCATCCAACCATCTAACCAACCAACCATCAATCACCCACTAACCATCTAACCATCCAACCAGCCAACCATCCACCATTAACCTACCAATTTCGGGGGTCACCAACCACCCACCCACCCACCACCCAACCACCCAACCCCCCAGGACCGAGCGCGACCGCTCCAAGAGCCGCAGTCCCACGCGCGCCCTGCCGGCGCCCGGCGGCTGCGGTGCCCCCGGCGCGCCGCCCGGCGGGGCGGGCGCCCGCGGGCCCGGCGGACAGGGACCGCCGGGACCACCGGGAGGACCTGGACCCTGCGGAGGTCGGGGGAGGTGGTGGGTTGATGTGAGTTGATTTTAGTAGCCATATGGTTTTCCATAGGTAAAATTGATAGCTATTTAGTTGGTGATGTTGGTTGGTGTTGATGAGTTATTAATGGTTTACTATTAGGGTTAATAAGCAACATGGTGAGGGAATACAAGGGTTGATGGGTGATGATCAATGATGGGTTGATGTGGCTTGATGATGGCTTGGGATGGTGAATATTGGTTGAATATTTTCGTTGGTTATTGGCTGGTTATTTATTGGTTGATGGGTTGCTTGGTTGGCAGCATGCAGGAGAGATGTTAGGAGGCACGGCTCAAAAGGAGCAAGTAGGCAATGGTTTCAGACTAAAAATGACGATTTGGTTAGGTACTGCGGGTGGAGCTATAGCGAATCGCATTTCTTTTTTCTCAGCATGCAGCAGCTTTGGCTGATGAGCTGCTCGAGACTACTGAGATTGTGTAATGATCAATGATGATCAATACTTGATTTCTAATGTGACAATGGTTTCGAGTATTGAACCAGCACAGGAGCGTGCATGCATTGCGTGAGAGACTGGAAGCCATGGGAAAGACACGGAGGCGTAAAGGTGAAAAAAAATGAAGTGGTCAACATGCTGCGTCGAGGGCGGAATGTGAAAACACCGGAGCGAGCGTTTGCAGCGGAAGGCTCGCAATCGTGCAGAGATGTTGGCGCACAAAGTAGGGAAGGCAGCTTTGCAGGCCTCGCAGGGGACTGCTTCGACCGCGGAGCACATGTGTGCAGCGGACCGATTTTTGTTCGCAGCCGCAAGACCAGTGGTTGCTGAAGGAAACGGAGCAATTCATCCGCCACGGTTCCCCAGCTTCCAGCTTCAGAGCTGGTGATTTCGCGCAACCGGGAGGGCCACGAAGGGGGTAGATCCTGGTGGCGTGTATGGAGTTTAGGTGCCGGCGAAAGAAGGACAGCACTGGATTCCTAAGGACATTGGCCTCGTGACGTGGCCCATGCTTGAAGGAGGATGCAACTGGAAGCCAGGCGAAACAGGGGTTATTCGTTTCTTGGATCATTTTGCAGAAGGAAACCTTGTTCAGAGAAGTGTTTTGTAGAAAAGTGTTTTTTTGAGCCTGGCCACCGCTATTTTGCAAGATGGGGTTGCGCCCTACACGGGGTAATTCAAACCAGGATGAGCAATATTAAATTGATGTGAATTTTGGCGATTGATCTAATAGGTTTTGCATTTGTATGTGTATATCAATATTTTTGATGATTGATATAAATTGACCAATGATGATTGATTTCATTTACGGTTATCTTACAATCAAATCAATTTTGGTGACAATGTTAACCAGCAACAATCGTGATTGGTACGCCAATTTATATCTTGATCATCATTGGTTTTGGTTAATTATGGGTAACTAGTGTTAGAACATTGATATCAGTGATTGGTCAATCTTAGTCACCATTGTGATCAATTTGCATCAATCAAGTATTCAGCTAAACATGTGCCTTAATTCCTGTCACAGGCAACCATTGACGATTAAAAAACGACCTCCATGATGAATCAAGAATGACAAATGCAGTGAGTTCAGCAATCCTATGCATCATCATTGATCCCTACTTGCCGCAATCGCCAAGACTCACCCGTCAACAGCGATTTCTAGTTGCTGTTGTGGGACAATTGCTAATCATGAGTGCTAAGCTGGTAAATTGCGTTTGCTAATTTTGGGAATAATAACGGTCTTGACTGCTGCGACCCAACCATTGACGCTCGCTGATGATTCATGGCAGCGAGCGTGCAAACGCACACGCTCTTTTCCTGCCACGTCTCCTCAAGGAGGTGTTCTTTTACAGCAGAGATATGGAGTGGGAAATGATTCATGAATGCCAATCGACCATTCAACAAGTCTAGATCATAAATGATGTGTCAGTCAAAAAACATCCTTGTTACTTCACCACTTTTAACATCCAAATATTGATCCACAATTAGTCTCTCTTAGCCATTCACCCATTTTTTGTCATCCAAAAACTCATTTACCAGTGGCAGTTACCTGGTAGCTAGGTTAGTTTAAACCCTACATAGTTAAACCATCTACCCCGAGGTTAGCTACCCTCTAGTAATCAAACATGGCAATGGAAAATGTACTATTTATGAGTGAAAGTTTCCCATTGAAACTTCCATTTACAGGGGATTTTCCATTGCCACGGAATATCCCGGATACAAACTTTGAAGCTGTATGGCTAGATCAAATCGAAGGTTTTTCTGTGTGGGCGCAAGCCGCTTCCATGGATGACCTCCATACAAATTTGTCGTGTGGACTGACGGGGTTGTGCTGTTACCTTGGTATGCTTGGCAAGCCTTTCCTTTTCCAAATAGTGATTCCATCGACAACTTTGTGGGCATCGATCTTGCTTCATCAGCAACACATCCGTGAGACATTGTTGACATGCCCGTATGCTTCTTGGTACCAATTTCTGCCATTGAGTGAGAGCGAACGTAAGCACCGAATTTTCCGCCACTGTTGCTGCCTACATGAACTGTGCAGGGCAGTAGTAGGGCAAATCCTCTGAGAAGCCCTCGCAAAAACAAACGGGCTTGATTACCAGAGGGGATGATCTAACATATCAATGGAAATCACATTCTTTTCTAGGGCAACCCTGGGAAATCAGCGATTTCACTGGTGGATTTTCCAGCCTGCGAACTGTTAGATCACCAGAGGGTAAACATTCAAAGCTCCCGTGAAATCACCCCTGATCAGGCGGTTGCGGCGGCATGGGTGGCCCCATGGGGGGCCCCATGGGCGGCATGGGCGGATGTGGACCTGGGCCGGGAGGCTCCAGGGTGAAGAGGTGAAGAAGCTGGGTTTGGGGGAGGTAATAGTCTGGTCGGTGGTTTGAAACATTTTTTGTTTTCCCTAGTAGTTCTTAACAATTGGTTGGTTGACTAATATTTTCATGGGGTGTGAAACCACCAGCCAGTAGTTATAACTATAGTGTATATTGACATAGTGATCAACAATGATTATCGTGATATAACAGCTAGTGATATTGTTTAATTAATAATGATTAATATTGGAATTAATTAACTACGGATGAATAGTGATTATATTTAGCCATATTTAGATGGTGGATATAGTGGTATATTATAAAGTGGTATTCATAGCTTAAATATGGTGGAAAAGCTGGTTTAAGGTTGTTTACTTTTGTTGATTGTGTTTTATTAAGGATGTTCAAGGTTTTTGGGGGCTTATTCATCATTGATATAAGGTTGTTGAAGCTTAATTTGTTGAAGGTTAACCTTAAGGTTGATATGAGGTTTTATATTACTATGGTTTTGGGTTTTAAGGTTAATTCATCATGAGCATAAGGTGTTTTAAGGATGTGTTTGTTTTTGAAGGTTTGTTGTTTCAGGTGTTGTTGTACTTTTTGATTGTTTGTTTCACCTTCAGATATTGATTGAGGTGTGTTAATATCGGGTAATAGTATTTTATGGTCACATTCACTATCGTTATTTTTGATAATGGCCTAATCATGATTGAATAATGATTGACGATGGTGATAATGGTAAAGCCTCTGGCACTGGTTGATACTGGTTAATGTTTAGATCATATGGTTGTTGGGTGATTGTTCGCTTCGCGGATGGTGATATTAATGCTGGGAAATGGTAATATGAATGGTAGCATGGTAGTTGATCAATGGTTCTAATCATCACCGTGTGGTGGATATACTTGAGGTGGTGGGCACAGTGGTTCGAGACAACAACTAATGGTGAACAATGGTGCTTAAGAATGATTCATGATGGGTAATAGTAGTTATTGTTTGCTTTATGGGATGACTGGTGGTTTGAAAGGGGTTAAAGCTATCAATAATGGTTAATGGAAGGAATGACCAACAAATAACGCTTGAGCAACCAGTGGATGGTGGTTTTCAACGTTTTTCCAAATGTATCAACAAATGGTTGGTTTGTTGACGAATATTTTTAGGGAAACCACCAACGAGTAGTGATATGAATATTGGGCAAGGTTTTTGAAATGGTACGTGATCACTTGTTCTAATTGTCCAAGCCTTTGTTTGCTTAAACATCTTCACCACATAAACGATAATGCTTCAACTTTTGGACAGAGTTGATTACTTGTCCAAGAGTCATTGTAATTGATAATGGTTTGTGGTTCGAGTTATTAATGATAATGGCTCAAGAATGATTCATTGCTCTTCAATGTGCTTAACTCATTGTGGTTGAGTAGGTGGCTAATGATTAATCAGTTGTAGTTCATGATGGTTAAAGGTTTGCCAGTGGTTGGTTGTTGCTTCATTGATGCGAATCACTGGTTGATAAATCATGTTTAAGTGGGTTGAAGGCTTGGTTGATGATGATAGGACAATGAGATGGTGATGGTTAGATAAAGGTTTGCGAATTGTGAGTGGTGAGTTCTGATTGTTTTTGATGATTGGCAAATGGTTGAACAACTATTGCGGTTAATGATTGGCTCATGGCTGGTGATGAATGCCTTTTATTGTAAAATGACTATGTGGTTGTAACCATCATTCGAATCAATAAGCCTTATTTCATGATTAGCATTTATCCCCTGCAAAAGAAATCTGTATGCTGCAGGAAACCTTTGGTGGTGTTGTTTTGAAATCCTTGGCTTGCACATGTTCCATTACTGCCAAGAATGGCAAATACCATCCAGCTAATTCCATGCCATTTACGATTCCCATTGGTCTGTGCGGAAACTGCCAACAACTTGGCTCTGCAGGTTTGCCATGATGTAATCTTACTTGTATCACTAGGAGATCCTAGCTGGCGGGCTTTCAAACATGGGGTATTGCAGAAGATATGTTCCACCCTGGCTTGTTAGTTGGTTCACCAGCAAGATGATAACTAATCAATATTAGTATTAGCCATTAATCGCCATGATACAAATGACGGTGAATATCATACTCATGTTGAATCATTCTTCATTACCCGGTCATGAAAGCAAGTGAGTCATCACTATAGTTGATTCTTACTATCCAGTTGGATCACTGCCTGATTGTTCAATCATTGGTCATTGAGTGTGAGAACAGTAATTAGAAGACAGGAATTAGCAGACAGGAATTGTCTAACTAGTGTTGAATCATCAACTTAAAAAAGACCAATGAAATATCACAGCCCCACGAAACGAATGGACTGAAAATATCACTAACAGCTATCACCAAATCAACTGATCACCTGAAATCACCCACTTCCCAGTTGCTTGTCGCTGGCCGTCACTGCACCTGTTGCAGGCTGCGGATTCCCTCCCGGTGGTCCTGGTGGCAAGGGCAGCTTCGCGCCACCTCCACCACCGCGGGTGACTCGGTCGCCATGTCCCGGAGATGGATGTTAACCCAATATTTGTTGATGAAAATTCAGTTGTGGATTGCTGTCAATGGCTCATACCCAGTACTGATCAATGGCTTATATGGCAAATAATGATCAATAGTGATGGCTAATAATAGGGAATATTGAGCAATTACAGTGGTTAAACAATTGCTGTTGGGTGGTTTTAGATATGTGTTGTTTCCCTAGTATATAACTATGAATGAATGGTTGGTTGACTAATATGTTTCTTAGGGGTTGGAACCACCAACCACTTATTCCTCATGCCATCATTATTGTGACCATGAACTGTTACCATACCCATTATGGGATATTGTTCATTTATGGGAAACCATTGGCCCTATCATTATTGCTGATGCTATCAGTAGTGCATCCACAAATGGTGGGAACCCGTAACCGACCAATAATGATCATTACTAATACGGAAACCAACCAACCAATGGTAGGTCCAGATGAATAAACCACCCCTCCTTTTACCATAGCTGTTGATCTGCTATCCAATATGTGTTTTTTTCTTGACATGGATCCCCCCTCAGTATCATTAGTCATTACTTCTGCTATCATGGTGAACGATGGTTAATAGTGCTGAGTTCGGGTTAGTGACTAAGATAGTTCTGATGAATATGATAGATACAATGGATTATTAATGGTTCAGATAATGTCACCATTCGGTATTTGCTATCCACTAATGATGGGTGTCAATAGATCGCCTTTAGCTCACAGCTAAACTCTCGAGAGGATGATAGAGAAATAGATATTAGCTAGGGTCAAGAACTGGATGACTCGAAAGAGGTGACTTATAGCAAGGGGGAGAATGACGAATTCTTGCATCAAATCTTTCCGCGCTTTGCCACATCGCTGGTGAGACAAACCATCCTTGGTGGTGATTGGTTCACGCCTGGAATTTCCATTGATCCAGACCCAGCACCCAGGCCCAACGCAGCTACACAGATCCGAGGTTAGGGTGAACCCACAGCCTGCCACACAAGCATTTACCAACAAAGTCGTTGGATCTGAAGCTCGTTGGCTCAAGCTGCTGGCCAGTGGCTGAGCCTTTGAGATTCCGCTGCTGCGCCGACTGGCCGGCACGTAACTGAAAAGGTGCATTTCCCTTTCACCGCTTGTGGCGGTCCAGGGATTCCCCGACGTTGTTGGTGACGGACCCTGTTGTGCGGTGGCGTGGACAGCTCCATGAACCACTGGTGCATCAAGAAGCTGATGCCAAGCGTTCACACCCTGCAGGACATGACAGAGCATGAGTCGGAAGAGGGGTTCCACTTCTTCATGGCCTTGTTTTTCCTGTTTTCTTTGGCACCGGGAGTATGGCCCTAGGGCCATGCGTCAAAACATGACTGGATGGTGGCTACCAACCATTGAGCAGTTCGCGCAATGGCAGGGTCAGCTTTTGCAGCGATGTGGGGTTGGACTTGGAATCTCAGCGGGCTTCTGTGACGATTGCGTTCGGGTCAACTTTGTTGGCCGGCGGAGCCACTGGCATTTGGTCGCTGGCAACAGGTACCCTGAGTAGAAACACAGACTTGACTGGGAAATGCACGCGCGTGTCTGAAATGAATGGTGCCAATGAAACGAGAGCTTCGGTATAGAGCAAATCCGTGGGAAGCCTGGGCAAAAAATGAAACGACAGCTCTCTGAGCCGCCATTTCACTGGCACCATTCATTTCAGACATTTTCGGCACATTGAAAGGCATCATTTTTTGCTGCTTGTGCTTTCCAATCCTTGCGAAGGTGGCGTAATGAGTTGGTTCCCTGCTGGCCATTCATATCTACTTCGAAGGGATGACACTCTGGCAAAGTTGGCTGCCACTGCTGGGTGCCCTCCCCGAAGGCCCAGCAGACATTTCCTGCTGTGAAGCGGCACGGAATTCAGTGTTGCTTTCGCTTTGTTTATAAGCATGCGACATCATGAGACTCCAACCAAGCGAAAATTGTTTCTCATAGAGAACTTGCCAGGCAACTGTTTTCGTTTGTCTTCCTGAACCCATAAGGAGGATGAAGGAGGGTCCGTTTTTGTTAAGGTCATCAATTTGAAAATGCCTCTTCCCGAATCGGCGCAACATTTTTCTTCTTCCAACCTTGCTGACATTCAGCAGAGGTCGGAAGAAAACAAATGTTGCGCTGATTTCAGGCCGCTCGGGAGCCAACTATCGTCTACCAGATTTCTTGAAGCCGCGAAGCTGTGAGACGAGGCTTTCCGCAGAGAGCTAGACCTCCAGCTTGGGCGCCATGGCATTGCCTTTCCGCGGAAGTGCAAACCCAGTTCCGAAGCTTGGGCGCCCTGGTGACTTGCTGAAGCGGAAGATGCGGAGATTTGAACCCGGGCTGTCAGCAACGGTCGCGTCAGGGAGACCTCCGCTCGCCGTCGGTCATGTGGACGATGCTGGCCGTGGGCACCTGGCACGGCACGCAGCGGCGAGCTGGGCTGGGCCTGGGGCAGTGTCGTTCAGATGCAGCTCCCGCAGCCTGTCCACGCGGGGAGTCTGTGAGTCTGCGGGACCTCGTTGGTAAAAAAACTGCCAGTCATCCAAGCATCCATCCCTCCCATTGACCATCTTGAAACTGAATTGGATTGAAGTAGTATCAATTGCCATCATCTTATATGTAGCCAATGACAAACAAGGGTTGTTATTGTTGTGGATCGTTGTCAGACGATATGTCAGAATCGCTCGCAGTATGTAAAGTAACGGATCGTTATTTTTTGATCTTGGTTGACAAGTATTGCTCATCATCAACCATCATGAACGATCGACAACCATAGACTGAGGTGTTTGAATCATATTCGGTACGCCGCAAAACATCATGAACAACCATTGGGAACCATCAATCTCTCCTTTACCATCCATGAACAACCAATCAATCACCCTCGACCATCACAAACTCATGAACAACCATTGAACCACTATCTAACCATCATTGGCAAACATCAACCAAGCACTGACCATCACTATGAGCCACTAATCAACAATTAAGCAACCCTTAGCCACCCATAAGCCAACCCTGGACCAACCATTATTGAAGCCTAAGCCGACCACAGTTCAAAACATCAATTCTCGTAAGCACCCCAAAAAGTTGGATCTGAAATCATGAGTTGCTGTTTATCATCATTGTCACCAACTAACGTGAGTGATCAACTAGCAAGATCATCAAACCAAATTTCATTAGTTGATTTGCTGAAATCATTAGTTGAAAGCGTTGTCATTCAGCAATCACTTACTACCAGCAACCGACATTCATCAACCACAACCCTCAGACATTGATCAACCGTAACCCTCAGTCAAACCAACCTTCATCATTTACCAATTACCAACTGTAAGCCAACGCTTATTGACCCTAAGTACCAAGCCCAAAATCAAGCATCGTTAACCATCACCAAGCGTCACGAACCTTCTAGCATCCTTAGCCATCCAGCCATTCATCAACATGAACCCACTGATTTGCCATCATTTCACTCATTTCTCATCATGACTTGCCATGATTGACCATCATGAATCATTAACTAACCAGTTTTGTACAGAGTAGTTGATTAACCGTCACAATCGTGAATCCAATGCTCATCATCCTAATCTAATGAGGCTGTGGGTCAAAACCCCGTACCCCTGGTTCCCCAATCGTTAACCATTGTTTTCCCTACGATTTGGTTGGTGGGTTATTACTAACCATTAACCAGCTAGTTAACCATGGTTAATCCAATGCTCATGAATCATCATAATCATGAATCCTATAGGTTATAGGCTGCCTTATAGGGTTTATAGGCATGGTTGTAACCCCGGCTGCCAATGCTCATCATCCTAATCATTAACCATCATTACCCATCATTAACCATCATTATCCTCTATAGTTGCTAGTTGTTACCCCCTATTATTAACCATGAACCAGCTAGTTAGCCTAATGAATCATCTAATCATTAACCATCAACTAGCTAGTTAAACCATTGTTATTGGTTGGTTAATTCATATTATCCCCTATAGTTGCTGGTATTGTTCTCCTAACCTAATGAGTTGAGCAAATCCATCGCGCCTCCCAGGAAGACCCCGCAGCCCGTGCCGCGCGTTCGGCCGCCGCGGGCGCCGAAGCGGCGGCCTTTTTGCAGCAGGCGTCCAGGACAGGGCAACGGTGGCGGGCCCAGCCACAGGGGTCCCCAACGGGTGCGCCCAACGGGCACCGGCGGTGGTGATTTTTGGATGGGAAAATTGGTGGATGAAGCATGGTTGAGTGGTGGTTGGTGGGTGATTTTCATGGTTAATCATGGTTAAATCATGGGAAATCGTACTGATTGACCATCATTTGGGTCAATGATTTTTCTAGTTGGTGCATCTCAGTGCCTGAAGCAACTCATCATTGTCCGTGATTTACGGATTCACCACCTGAACAAACCATGGATCATCTTCAAATCATCCGCCATTCACCATGCACGAATTCATCCTCCACCAGTTCATCATCGATCATGGCCATCATCAATGATTGACCCAATGATCAGTTTCACCATCACAATCCATAATTCACCATGAATCCAGAGTAACAACCCAAAATTTCACCAAAATGTCACCATGACTCACCATAACTCACCATAATTCACCCAAAATTCACCATAATTCACCCAAGATTCACCAATTTTTCCCCATAATTTCACTAGATCACAACCAATCAGATCATCATCCACCACTCACCCCACGCCTTCACCGGCGCACCACCACGCCACCGGCGCACCAGGATCGCCGAGACCTCGCGGGATGCGGCGCGCGACGCGGCCACCGCCAAGTCGGCGGGAACCATGTGGCGCCTGGGCGAAACGGCACCGGTCACGCCGGTGAAGGATGGATGGATGAGAAGCTGCTGGTTTTATAGGTTTTTTGGGGGAGTTATGACCGTCAAATATGGTTAATAATCGGGGGGGAGTAACCAACAATAGTGGTTAAACAACTACCAGTTGGTGGTTTTATCGGATTTTTTGCGGAGTTATAACCATCAAATAAGCAACAATAGTGGTTGAACAGCCACTGGTGGGTAAACCTGATCATAATTTGATAAGCTATGGTTTTTACCATCATAGTTTATCATCATAGTTTATCTTTTGTAAGGTTGTTATCACCATCAAAGAATGGCTAAGAATAGGGAATAACAGGCTTCCACAGGGGATGATACAACAGTATTTAACCATTTATTTTGGTATGTTTTCAAACAATTGATATATTACTGTTGTTATGTAGTGATTTACATTTTGTAATAGTAATTTTCATTATTCTGGGGGCATAACAATGATAGTAATAGGTGCATCCCCGTCAACAGTTGATACCACAACTCAAAAAAACAAAACAATGATAGTAATAGTTGATAATATGTCAACTGGAATAATATGCCCCTAAATCAACAGTTGATTTTTTCGTTCTTTACCCATCAAACAATGGTTGATAATAGGGAATCAAACCAACAACAGTGGTCAAACAACAGTTGACATGATTCATTTTCCCGAACGTAGTTATAAACAACTGGTTGGTTTATTCCATTAAGGATAATTGATGATAAGTTGATGATAAGGATGATAATCATGGAAGTGATGATTAAGTGATCAATGAAAGTGATAAATTGATGATAAGTGATATTGATTATAGTGCTGGATGATTGATAGTGATGAGTGGTGATAAGGATGGATGGATGGATGGATGGATGGATGGATGGATGGATGGATGGATGGATGGAGAATGGTTGGCTAATGATGGTTGATTCTGAAGGATGCTTAATCCAATGGCTGAATGGTTGGTTGATGCTGGTGACGGGTTTAGTGCTGAATGGATGCTCAACTGGTGGTCACTTGATGTTTGATTTCTGGAGCATGAAGCGGTTGAGGCTCCTTGTGCGCTGTTTGAAATGTTGGTGTGAAGTGGTGGTGAAGCTCCTGAAATCCTTGACTGGAAAGGTTGAGCACACATTCACTATAGCTATCGTCGATGGCACAAATTGCTTTTGCACATCAGTGGCACGGAAGTCGAGATACAAGCGTCATGAACACCGTGCAGAAGTTTGTCACATGTTACAGAGGGGAGGCTGCAGATACTCAGCGACACTGCAAAGTGTTTCATGTGGCAACACCATTGGTGGCATTGCCGAAGACAGATGTGACAACATTGAGAGCTTATTTCGTAGCACAACTGTTGTGCTTCCTTGCTAGGTGGCCAAAAAGTATGAGGACATCAGCTGGATACCTGACAGTTTTTTGGCTACTCTTCAGATACCAATCCAGGCAACCGTTCTGATGTTTGGCTCACTGAAAACCAATGTGGCCATGCTGAAGCAATTCCGTCAAGCAGTTCATGTGCATCACCGGCAGCAAAGAGATTGCGGGGACGACCAGGTCTATCCGTTGTTTGCACTGTTTGGCCTGCTGCATCAACTTGCCTTGGCAAGAAAACCCTTACTGGCAGGGTTCAGTGGCTATTGGAGTTCTGTGGTGCGTTTATCACACCTGTTCGAAAGCAACAATTTCTGATCTCAGTTTCGTGTCAGTTTGTTACAGCTTGTGGTTGACTCCTTGCACATCATCCCTGTCGCACAACTCCCTACACAATCTGGCGAATGGAGTGAACGTCATCGGACCATCTTCAGATACTCCAACAGCACATCGAAAGTCGCTTGAAGCTGCACAGTGACCTCATGGTGTTTGACAACGGCCCGCCAGACTCTGACTCCATTACCCATTATTCTTTCGGCCACTGCTGCCAATGATGGTTCACTAGTGGTTAAACTCGTGGATGGATGGTCAGTGATTGCTACTGGTTGGTTAATTGCTGGTTAATGATTGGTAGGGATGATTAATGATGTCGGTTAATGCTGCAGCTTTTGCCCAGCTCTCGCCTTCTCGGATGCTTATTAAAGATGATGACTGGAGGGTTGATGATTGGTTCTTGATGGTTCATTGCTGGTTCATGATTGGGCCAAGAATGGTCAATGATGGCTAATAATGGGTCACTAGCGAAAAAGATTGTATCACAAACTTGTAGTGGTATCACACCTTTGTGTACTATAGTTGTATCACACATTAGTTCAAAATCTTCAGCATTCACAACTATAGTTGTATCATACGATAACTACGTAGTTACCCAGCTGCGAACTCACCTAAGTTTAAGATTGATAAGCCTCACTCAGAACCAACCATTAACCACTACTAATCCCTTTGAATGTTTATCAATTTATCAATCATTAACCACTAGCCATAATTAATCCTCACCAAATCCTCACCAAACACTGTCAGCCATTACTTAACCATCATTCATCCTGATGAACCCAATTTCATCCTTATTCACCATTATCAACGAATAACTATGGCTAATAACTATGAGTGACCTCCCCTTAGTGAAGGTTATCACCACGATTAATCCTTACCAAAATCAAATCCTCACTAAGCATTCTCAGCCATTAACTACAAACCATTATTAATCCTTATTAACCAACGACTATTAATGCAATTGTCAACCATATTTAACCGTTAATGGTGACCCTTTTTAACCATTATGATCACGGACCCATTAATAGTTAAACCATATTAACCCATTTTTTAACCATATTCAACCATATTTAACCACTATTAATCCTTATCACGGACCCTTAACCACGGTGACCTCGCGAAGCCCATCCCTGAGGTCAGGCGACTCCGCACCTCCTCCACCCCCGGGAGGGGCAGCACAGGCCAGCATTCGACGCTTGGTGTTGGGCCACCGGGGACGGGTGGAGAGGTGCAGGTGGTGGGTGGTTTGGATGGGTTTGGCGGGTTTTTTGTAGGGGTTATAGCCATCAATCATGGCTATTCATGATAGGGCATCATAACCAAAAAACATGTTTTTACAGTTTACTGGTTGATGAACAATGGTTGATTCATGGCTAATTCATGGTTAATGGCAAGTTCATGGTCAATCACTGGTTCTTAATTGTCAGTGATGAACCACCAAACCACACTACTGCTCGACAGCTGATGCTTTGTGGTACAGGAATGGTGAATGAAATCTGATGGATGAAATGTACGATGAAGAGTTATGTGATGGTCAATATTAACAATAGCAGCATCACTGCTATTACCAAACAGGTTGAAAATGATTGCTGATCGTGGTTGATCATCTATTTGGTTTGATGCTGCCGAGTTTTGCTCACAAGTATCAATGGCTACTTGATTCATAGTTGCTTCACAAACGTTAGCCGATTCGTGCCTGATCGTGAACATGATCAGTCAGTCCTCCTTGCCTCTTGGTAGATTGACCTGGCATTGAATAAACATATTTGTTCTAGTCAACCTTAGGTAAACTATTTATAAGCTTGTGATTTTCCATTGTCAGTCAATCTACCAGAGAGTGCATAGCAATATGAATGATACATAAGTTGGATAGCCCTTGCAATCCAAGATCATCACCAGGTGGATTCGCATGTTAAAAAGAAAGTGCCCAGATGAGGCTTGCCATAAAAAATAGCATGGTCATGCCTGAAAAACCTTCCAGGGTCGCACTTTTAAGCCACTGAAGAAGCCATTCAACAATCCATGTGGGTGTTTCTCAGAATAGGGGTACCCCACAAAAAATGGTTTCTATTGGATGATTTGGGGGTACCCCTATTTTGAGAAACCACCATGTAAATGGAGTTTGTTAATCAACGCCCATGATCATCATGTGCTTCACCATGGTGGGTATAAGCCAGTAACCAACGTCTCAATCACCAAATTTGCATGTTTTACAAAATGTGCACATATGTACATGCGCAGTGCGCAATGTTCATCATTTGCATCTACACATGAATTTGGGCATGACGATGTAAAACGTGCATCACAGTCCCGACCGGTGTTTTCGACTATGCTATGCATTTCGGATTGCCCGCCCAGGACAGCCTATGAAGCTGTGGTTGCCAGAGCCTACGCCTCAACAGCACCTTGCCTCACTTGTGGGAAGATGGCTACCCCACTGATTGATGCGGGGTCATGGTGAGTATCATTTGGTTGTGGGTGCTCTCGTGTGGTGTTTGGCCGGTGGTCTGTCTTGCCAGTAATCACCAAGGATGGTGTGGAAGGAGTGACGGTGGGCGGATTATGGCCACATATCGCGCGAGTCTTCGTGGTTGATGGTTGTGCTGGGAACCTTAGCCGCTGTTGATGATGGTTGTGATTAACCGACTATCGGTCAATGATGATTTTTAGCAACAATCATTCGTCAATGAAGTGTTCGATAAGACATGCAGCGCATAGCAACAGAGCAAAATAGCCAACAATCAGCGACAACGGTGGTCAATCATGGGAATTTTGTTGATCATTATGAGATCATTATGAGATCATTATGAGGTGTTGATTTTTTCAAATTTCAACGTTTGGCTGCTCAAACATTGATTGTTGATTACAGTCGCTTGTAGGGATGATCATTAATAGTAATGTCGGGTTATCTTGTTGAGATCAACTTAAAGGGATGTGGGTTACCATGCTAGGAAATTCCATATGTGCTGCAAATCGGCAATTGCCAAACAACAAAGAGGTTGCCAAATCCCAATGGTTGGCCGGCAATCAAGAATGGTCGACAAGTCACCAAGCATCAGTTTTCCGATATTGAATTTACAGTCATTGTTCATTCTGAATTTTATGTTGAGGATAACTGATGATGATTCCTAACACCACTTATAGTCATTGAATATTCATGCATGCCGAATAAAAATGAAAACATATACGCACCTCCATTTTCACCACCTATATTTGGAGTTGTCCCTGGGCCTTGGATGTCTCACATCGGGTCATCAAACGACTCTGTTTCCGCAGCGTTGATATTTGCCACGGAGCAACCAATACCATTCAACCATTGATGTGCTTGGTTTTGCCTCGTCAATCATCAATACCATCCTGAGAATACAACCAACAAGAACACAAGCAACAACGACATCAAGACTAGATAGGGAACACAAGAAGCCGTATTTGCATCTCTGTTGTTGCTTGCGTTCCCTATCTAGTCTTTGTTGGAATGAAACTTGCTTAGAACTCAGTAGTGTGTAACGAACCAGGTCTATGAACCGCAAGCAGCCCGTATTCAACACCAGTCAGCCAGTGTTATTTCTCATGCCTACTATTGTTGGTGATCTATTTCATGGCATGATAAATTCTGAAATTATCATGATAAAAATACTGGTATGATTAAAAAACTATGCACCTACAAGTGTTGGTTACTCGCAATTCTGGACCACAATCAAACGCGCATATCATTGCGAGTGATGCCCTAGAAATAACAGATGGTAAGACTACTGGTTGGTTGATAATTGTTAGCTTCCACCGTATGTGCATTTCCGTTCCTGTTATGAACCATGATATCCCAATTGTTCAGCAACATTAATTAACCATCATCAGCCATTGTTGTTTGTTGCTATCAGGATTTTCCTTCATTAGCAACCACTATCGAACATTTACCAACATCATATCCTTCTTGCTGCTTACATCCTTTTGGTGATATGTGCCTGTCATAGTTAAGATTATTTTAGTTATAAATGTGAAATCACCTCAAGGTTATCCTACCACATGGAACACAACCCTATTCCTCACCATTGGTTATTGCCGGTCAATTTCAAGCGTGACTTCTGGGGTGTTCGCCGAGCCTTGAGCAAGGGATACGGTGCTGTAGCTCGATTTGTCCTGTCCTTCTCGAAAACGAACGCGCACTGCATCTTCACCGACTAGCACTTGACTTTGCATCTTCCAAAGCACTGATCATCATTGTATGAGCCCCCAAAGTCAAGCGCTTTGGCATTTTTGAGGACAAGAGCAACAAAAGCAACTTGACAGAAAACTTTAAGGCCCAGGCCAATTAGACAAATGTGGCAAAAGAATGACTGGAATCTGCATACCGGTCCAGGACCGTTGAAGCACCCCGAGAAGAAACCCCAAAAGTGGACAAAGCCCATTGGAAAGACCCTCGACCCCAGCATCAAACTCACCTCTTTCTGGCCCTTCGCCTCCCGAGGTATCAACCTCCACCTCCACCACCACCTGGACCTCAGGTGTCGGACCGTCCGATCCCGTCCAGGGGATCTGAAGGGCTGGTGGATCACCCGAAGATCATGAGGAGAGTCATGGCATGTCATGGCTATCGCTGGCTGATGGTTGGGAGCTGCTTGGAGACGTTTGGGGTTTCCCGTTCTGGCCCTTTCAAGGGGGAGCGAGGCCGGCACCAGGAGTGGCCAAACTCCAACTGGTAGATGTTCATTGTAACCATGGCTGGTGGTTGTAGATACTTTTAACCATGGCTTCAAAAAATGTCTAAACATGTATAAACCGATTTTGTTGAAGAATTCTGGTTACAGCTGGATATCTCAACCATGGCTTCATCATGGTTCATCCCCGATTGGTCAGCCATTGGCTACTCCAGGTTCTGTATCATGGTGCAGTGACCCCCCAGGTTGGCAGGGGCTCCCAAACAAGAGCTGGGCGCAACTGGCACTAGGGATGAAACTAACCACGATGAGCCATCAAGAGTTTGGCCTGTTCATCACAAGAACAAGCTCTTAGTGCAGATTATGACCCACGATTTGTAGGTCATTGCCCACTATTAGCACAATATTTCCCTAATAGTTGGGTAATAGCTGGGCAACCAACAAGAATTGGCCAGTAGCACCATGGGGTTGGACCAACAGGAATGCTTGGATCGTAGCATTCATAACTGGAAGTCGCCCATTTTGGAGCAGATGTTTCGGACACCTTTGGTTCGTGAGATGTGGTAGTTATACCCACCTGTGAGCATCGCAAGGGACATACTAAGCAACGAACCCATCAACGAACTGACCAACAGACCAACCATCCAACCAACCAAGTGACCCACCACCCTTGTTGATACGTCCATAGGTCCTTGTTTCGGCCACCTCCCGGGCAACCTGCTGTTGCCCAGCCCGCTGTTGTTCGCAGGGCCAGGCCGCAGACCGAAAGCCCAGCAGAAGCCCCAGGAAGAAGCAACCCAGCAGGTGCACTGCGCGCGTTTTGTGGCCTCCAGGGCCCTTGGGTGAGTTCACGTTTGGGTGCCAGTTTGGGTAGGTACAAGGTGGGCCCCCTTAGTCAGCTAACTTGGGACCAGTTATGGTAGTTAGAACTATAGTTAAATGGCTTATTAATCAACTTATAACTAGGGGGGCCCACCTTGTATGACTTGGGTAACTGCCAGTTTGTTACAAACATTAAACTAATCAACCATCAACCAACCATTAATAAATCAATTAACCCACCCAAGGTGGGGCCCCCGAGATAGCGATTCGTTGGTTTATAACTAGGGTAACTACTAGTTGTGGTAGCTATAAGTAGCTTGTTAAATGGCTTATTAATCAACGTATGACTTGGGTAACTGCCAGTTTGGGCGATTACAAACCAACTTTTGACCACCAACTTATGACTTTACTAGATGGTGGATTATCAACCAACTTCAAACTGGCAGGGGATGATTCTGTAGGTAGTCTATGATCAGATTTATCATGATGATTTCACGGCTACTATCCTTATTAGAAACATTTTTCAGCCAGAAGCAAGAGACACCATGGCCATGGTGACCGGTTGGTGGTGCAGGATGTCTTCCAGCAACTATCATATGTTGGAGTTAAACTGCCGTTGTTTTCTGTGAGGTTGGGCACGCTGAAGTTCATTCTTGGCATGGCATAGCCTGGCATAGCTGTTGGATAGGGTAACTACTAGTTGTGGTAGATATATAACTATAACTTAAGTGGCTTATTAATCAACTTATAACCAGGGGCACCACCTTGTATGACTTTATAGCTGTTGGATAGGGTTTGAATATAGCCAGTTTCTGCCATGGGTACATTCGTAGGCTGTGAATCTCCCGGTTTTCAGTCCTTGGTTTCTCTCAGATGTCCCCAATTCGAATGACCTGTCAGCGTTTTTTCCACGACTACTTCGTCGTGGTGGCATTCGGATGTTACCAACTAATTTGGACAAATCCATCACATAACCATCAAATCGACCACTTAACAATCACTTCACCATCAAACCAACCACCCAACCATCAACCCCACAATCACCAAACACCAACCCAACCACCACCAACACCAACCATCTTAAGCCCATCACCATCACCGTTGCAGGAGCAACAGCCGCCGCGCCCGGCGCAACCGCCGCCGGGGCGGCTGGGATGCAGAGGAAGCACCGCCCGACAACGCGGCCCAGATGGCGCTGGTGTGCCTTGAGCTGCGGATGGCGAGGATGAAGAGGTCATGGTTGGTGAATGGATGGCTAGTAGTTAGCTAATGGTCATGAATGGTTCATGAACCAATTAATTAATAGTTAATTAACTATGAAGAGGTTATGATTGGTTAATTGATTAATAGTTAGTTGATGAATCATGAATGGTTGATTAAGGGTTAATAATGGTTAATGGTTAGTTAATAGTTGATTAATAGTTGGAGGATGAAGAATTCATGGTTGGTTAATGCGCGATTGATGTTGGTAATTAGGAGCTGAATAAGGTTTGATTTATAGTTCATTTATGCTAAATGATGGTTGATTCATAGTACGGGCGACTGAAACCGAGCAGACCCCACAAACCGACTCCGGGAAAATCATCTCTCTTCATGGACCCTGCAATTTTGGACAAGATCAAGAAGGTGTGCCGAACCCGTCACGAAGAGGTAAGGAGGTGTTCTGAACCTCATTTGCTGGGTGACGACGTGGACTCTTTCCTAAAGAAATGCGTTGACGCAACTACGATCATGTCTTTTCCAGTGAAGCAGATCACCAATGAGAAGGCGAACGTGATGTCCAAAGAATTGCAGTCATGGGGTGGCGGAAGAGCTTCGTTTGTCGTTGATCTTTTCTCGGATGTTCCTCCGGCCTACGCATGGGCTGAAGCCCTTTTTGCCACGGAACCTTCTGCTTTGGTAACACTTGGACAGCGTTCCTCGTGTGTACAAAATTTGGCATTGGCAGCATCTGAGAACCCGTCTTTGCTGATCGAAGTTTACGGCGAAGTCATTCGCCTCAGCAAGGCCGGTCCTGTGTCAGGTGAGACTTCGGCCTTGCTTGACTCGTTCGACAAAGGAACTCCACCTGCGAAGAAAATCTTGGACCTTGTCTTGGATGCAGCTGATGAAGCTAGAATGATGAAAGCTAGGAAGCCGTGGCGAGGATGAAGAGGTCATGGTTGGTGAATGGATGGGTCATAGCTACTTAATAGTTGATTGGGGGTTAATAGCGAATCATTAACTAGCAACAAACTATTAATGGATGCTAATGGTTAATGGTTACTGGCTAATGGATAGTTAGCTAAATAGTTAGTTGATGGTTAATTCAGAATGCCTGATTGATGTTGGTAATTAGTAGCTTAATAAGGTTTGATTTATAGTTTATGAATGCTACTTAATGATGGTTGAGTAATGGTTAGTTGATAGTTGGTTAAGGGTTCATGATGGTTGACAAATGGCTAATAGTTGATTAAGGATTAGCAATGGTTGATCATATTGATTAAGGCTCAATATAAGGGTTGATTGATAGTTTGTTCATAGCTGATTAAGGGTTCATTAATGATTGGTGAAAAATGGTCAACCAGTAGCTACAACTAGTTAAGCAACTATACTAGTTCTTAGTTACTTTGTCATGACAGTTCATAGTTCATTTAGTGAAGGTTAACCACTTTGCGCATATGGTTGAATCAATTAATAGGTAGAAGTATTTTAACCACAATGGTTTGCAAGCCATGCGGCGTTAACATCATGGTTGACTCAGGGATGATAAACTATGGTGACAAATGATCGGATAGTGATTCGACCAAATATCGTGGTGAGCTAAAGGTATCGATACGAGTTCTCTATTGTTGTTGGCAATTACCATTAATGGTAAACTCTTATTGATACTAAGCCATTATCAAATAATAGTACTCCAGGCTAGTAATGTTACTCATAATTGTGCTAAACTATGATAATGCTATGCTAATTGTTATTGTTGTTATTATTATCAAATGGCCATGCATGCTAAACTATTACTCATTAAAGGCTATTTATCTACTGATAATGCTATGCCCTTGAATAGTGAGAACGGTTTAAACCTATGGTGACAATGATCAACCATCGGAGTTAGCCATGAAAATAGCTATACAGAACTAAGGTTGTCACGGTCAACCCATTTTGCCACCACGGTTTATCGTCAACATAGCTGTCGTGATTTCAAACTAGCTGCACTGATATATTGTTCACTAAAGGTTATTGTGATGATAAGAAAATGATTCATAGTTGTTAATGGTTGTAATGGTAAAGCCATGGATTATAGCTGGTATAACCATGGGTGTATTTGGTATAGCGGGTTCATGGCTTCTATACTTGGTTTTTGCTTTACGCATTAGGTAGAGCTTGATGTCCACTATCAAGCTAGTCAGAGCGGATACAAGCTAGGTCGCAGCTTATAGCTATGAATACTTCTGGAACACCACTTTGAAAAAACGGAGGGGGAACCATCCATTCATGGGATTATCATCCAAGTAGCGTTGCTTGTAGCCCGTATCCTTTTCGGGGATGATTGACTAACGAACACATGGGTGAGCATCCTAACAAAGACTAGTGGCAATGAATAGTGGTAGGTTTATTATGGACTTGGATTCAACTGGTTGCACAGAATATCTATCGTTCAGAGCTGGTTTCCCGTGATGATGGCTTGAACTTCCAGGTATAGATTACCACAGCAAATAGCTTTGAGTTGTCCACGATTACCCACTATTCAAGTGCATTTACCTCTCCTATCTTGCATCCAAGTCCAGATATAAATGGACTTCAAGGAGGAATGGCGAACTTTGGTGTGATGCAACGCTAGGCTCGGTCGGTGAGAAGGAGCTCCAACGAATCATGCAGACTCCTCCGTCATGGATCAATCGGTCAGCGTCTTTCTGAACGAGGCGGTCGCATGGCTTGATACCTTGGGGAATGAACTGCGTGCAGAGGCTGAGCCCGCGCCGTCGCTTTCTTCAAATCAGACGGCTGCCACGACGACACATCGAATTGACCGCTGGCATGCCTACACAGGAGCACTGAAAAATCGCCTGGGATGCACGATGGCGCAAAGGTGCACCTTGGTTGTGGTTCTAAACCCTATAAGATGGTTTTACCCATGGTTGCAGCCCCAAGAACTGGTTTGAACCTCAAGAAACCATGGTTAAAACCCATGGTTTGGGAACGAACCATAGTTGTAAGCCCCACTTAGTAACTGGTTAGTAAGCATGGTTTGTGACTCCCCTACGGGGTTAGATCACTGATAAATAGGTTACTCACCATGGTTAGTTCCCGATAAACCTAAGGGGTCGGAACCACCAACAAGATAAGATGCCTCATTTCCCAAGAAACCATGGCTAGTTCCCAAGTACCAGCCGTGAGCATGGCACATCCCAGTCCCAAGTACCATGCTCACCACGCACCCAGGCCCTCGCGCCCTGCCCTGCCACCGGGCGCTGCTCCCGGACGACCTGCCGGCATGCACGGACCTGTGACCCGGCAGTCCAGGTGGGAAACGGCAGGCCAATCTACAGTAATAATAATGGTTAACTGTTAAGCTTGACAGTATTAATTATTGTGGCTTTAACAATAAGAACCATTACAATAATAACTAGTGGCAACGGTATAATCTATAGCTATAATCTCTTAACCGGCCTATGAAATTATAACGGTAAATAGTTCTTAACCTATAGCTCTAGTAACGGCTCAAAATGGTCAAGAATAGCTGGTAATGGTTAACTCGCTTCTATACCCCGGCTGCACCAATGAAGACTTGGATGATGTCGTCACCCACAACTACGATTTTGACACGGTGGAGAGGATTGTGTGGGAACGGTGCGGATGGATTTCGTACTAGGACCTGCCCGGCGACATATGGTTTCCACGGAATTTGTCCTCGTCATCCAGTTTGACAGTTTTGCCGAAGGCATTCCAGAGTTCCTCAAGCTTTTGGGCAATGGATTTTTCACTGGATGGTTGGACGAGGAATAGTTTTGGCGTCGTCCAAACCGCTTTGTGTCCATTTTTGTGGACTTGGAATTGGTCAATGATGGTTGGCCTACCGCTGGATGGTTGGACGAGGAATAGTTTGTGTGTCGTCTCAACCGCATGCCTCTTTGTGTCCATTTGGGAGCGTCAAAATGGTGAACCGAGGTTATGGCCAATCACTGGTCAATAATGGCTAGCAGCAGAAGTCTGCGTCAGATGGAAGTTGAGGGATTCTACAGTGCGTGGCTTGTACTGGTTAATAACGGTTAAGAATGGATGTCAACATGGCTAGTAAAAACGGTTGACAATGGTTCACAATTCACAATGGTAAGTAATGATTAAGAATGCTCAACAATGATTATCGCTAATGAAGTCTGACGATCTGAATCAGGGTTATCAATGGCTACTAACATTTGGCAATGGTAATTTGTATTCAAGGTATACCAGTCATGGTCCGGCGTGCTGAGTTAGATCCACTACTACATCCCAGCCGAAGCATGGGGTAGTTAGCAAAAACCCTGACTCTTCCATCTACCCGGTTTTTGGCCACTTCCCTACTGTCGCTGCAAGTGCACAGTTGTACTAACTCAGGTGGTGATTGTTATTTACACCCAGTCGGTTATGTATACCATCGGTTGGTGAATGAGTCAGTATGCATAACCACCTTTGAATACCAATGATGATAAATGAACCACTCAATGGTGATAAATATTGGCACATTGTACTCAACCATAGTGACAATGTGATCACCATTACGATCGCCAAATTTTAGCAAACATCACCATCATCATTGATCAAAAATCACTGTTGATTCATTATCACCATCTTAAATAACCATGATATTTGTCACAATCACCATAGTCATAATCACCATAGCCATAATCACCATAGTGATGAGCTATCAGAACAGTCGTCCCAGTTGCAGTTACTATTTAGTTGCGCCTTACTTCACCATTGTAGTTCCTACGGTTAAGCACCCATTAACTAAGTCATCATCAACTAAGTTATCCACTTACGTAATCATATGCACCACCATTATCACCATAGTATATCCACCACTGTATTCTGTAATCAAACATGATTAAGATCACCAATATGGAATTAATCATCACCAGTAGTAATCACTACAACTACCGTAGTGATTACCAACCATCACTACTTAATAATAACTAGCAGTACATCCACCTATAGTAATCACCATAGATAGTGAATAATCTATAGTGATTATTAATCCTCTATTGGTGTAATCACCTGAGTCACCATAGAAACCACCATCAGAATCACCACTTGATCACCACCAGTCGCCATCCACCGGCGCGGCCCGTCGCCCCTCAGGTGCCAGTGAACCGATTTGGTATCGCAGAGGCCACACCCGAGGCGCGCGGTGATGGCCGGTGATGCTTAGCCAACGACGTCGGTCAACGGTTCGATGAACAACCATAGTATCAACCATAGTTGTTAACCGGATGTGGTGGGTGGTTGCTAGTGGTGGATCATTGTGGTGAATGATGGGATGATGGTTAATGGTATTGATGATGTTGGCGCCATAGTTGTTGGTCAATGGTTGGTGAATGAGTAATGGTTAGTGAATACTTTCTCTGTGGCTTGTTCCACAGTTTGCCCCAACCAGTCCAGAATCTATTGCTGTTGATACTTGTTAATAGTTGATACCAACTAATAGTGGATCGCTTGAGGTGGCGATGGAGGAACTACTAGTTGACCAATACCAACTAGTTCGTATTGATGAAATGGGATGGATTATTGGACATGATTGAGTTACTGACGGTGTGCAATCCGTTTTTCTTTGTTGGCGAATGGTTAGGTTTTAACGGTTGGTTAATACCAATTAATAGTTGATGAAGTCATATTGATGCTGATCATTGACGATCAATTTCATAGTGACTGCTAAGTGGTTGACTAGTACCCCAAGTAGTATGGATAATGACTACTAATGATCGGGGTGATTCTTGGTAGCGATTGCTTTGCCTACTAGTGGGTGAAACCGTGGCGAATGGTTACTACACTCCAGCCGTTGATGGCGAATGGGGTTTGTCAATGGCTGACTGGCTGGTCGACGGGAGGGAGCGATGAGCTGCGCCAAGGGTAGCCAACGGGGGAGCCAAGGATGTACCAGTGGCCAAAGCAAACGGACACATCCTGGCTCTGACCGAGGAAAGAAATCAAGCATCACACCGGGTAAGTTTAACATGGAACCTCAAAATGGCCATGTTGTAGAGGAGAATAATCTTCTAAGGGCCTCCTTTCAGGAACCATCTTAAGCTTACCAGGGGTAGCGTTAACCACTAGCTTCAACTAAGCACTGGCTTACGTACAGGCCATTGGCATTACTTGATCACTTAGCATTATTCTGCGGTAAACTCACCTGGCAAAAGGAGAATCCATCATTTACAGACAGCTGGCTTCCCTTTGGGTTTCCAACAAATGTGATGTTCCATTGCGACCCATGTGTTTGTACACATGTATGCACTCATAAGCTCTCACAGCTTCACATGATCAGTGATTTTCCTGTCACAGCGAATCCCTACACATAGAATCATTCGTGCAATTCACAGCGAACAAATCCGCAAGTTTCCAGAGAGTGTTGAGGATTAGTGCACCTTTTTTTTGCATCAAATTTCCAGAGGCTGTTATATTTCGTGCACAGATACAATTTCCTCACAAGTTTTTCCATTTATTTCCTCACTGATGAAATGGTTATATATTCCACAAATTTCTGAGGAATATAACCATTTCATTCCAAAGAAATTTGGTGATCCTCAGAGGCTGTCCGCTGCGCCACGGCCGTCGCCCCACCGCAGGCCCTGGCCGCTGCCGTCTTCCGAGCGCAGCAGGTGGAGAAGGCGTCGCGATGCGCGGCTTGGGAATTTCGGTTCCTTGGTGAGCGAACGCCAGAAACATCCAGAAGTTCAATTGGTTGCTTGGATTGTTGGTGAATGGCTGATGGCAAAGCTGCGCATTAGGATCACCAGTAGCTGCCTGGGGCCGGTTGAAGTTCAGTTTCATAGGGAAATTGATGTGCCAGAAACATCCAGAAACATCCCGAAAGCCATTGTTCGTTGGTGTGTTCCTTATGCGTTCATAGGGAAATTGATGTCATGCCAGAGAGTCAGTTTCATTCTGCAGTCATAGGTAGCTGACGATACAATAGCTCAGGGGATAGTATTTCCTTTTGGGTGAGGTGGTTGATGGAAATGATGACAGTTAGCAACAACCACATGTGGTTAGAGGATCGAATCATCATGACCTGTTATTGATATTGACTATCCAAATCTGATTGGGATTGCTACCTTTCAATCATGGTATTCGTGAGAACAGAGCAGCACCATGATCCAAACCAAGAGCCTGGTTCCCAGTAATGATCATCAAGTGGCTGCTTCACCTCAGTTGTCCTCAAGAATGGTCGGAATGCTCTGTGACAACAATGGTTGCTCGTTGATCTATAGGTGAATGATAACAATGGTGTTCAGTAGGGGATGTTGATATTAGCGTTGGTTGACCAAGGATAGTGGTCTCTAGGTAGAAGCTGTCAAGCTTCATCGATCAACAATGGTTAACAGCACCGTTATTTTATGTAAGGTGAATTGAGTGATGTTCTTAATTCATAAGTGAAAGTGGACACTATGCATGACAAGATGACTTTACAAAATAATGTTGATAACAGTTCGCAATACGCCTTTTTTCAAAAACGATGCTCTTGGTCAAGGATCATTGCTTATCAAGTACAATCATAGGCTGTCAATAGGGTTGACAACCGGAGGTAAGGGTCGACGACAATGAGTGACAGTTACACCGTGTCTTGGCTGCAACCAACTTTTGAAACAAGCACCTACCAATGGTGCATCGTAGTAGTAGTCGTCGTAGTCGTAGTAGCAGTAGTAGCAGTAGTAGCAGTAGTAGCAGTAGTAGCAGTAGTAGCAGCAGTAGTAGTAGTAGTAGTAGTAGTAGTAGTAGTGAGTTTACCAAGCACAAACAACATTGCTCATCATGGTAGTAACACTGGTTAATCAAGCCATGATCATTGTTAATCATGGTATGAATCCTGAACGACACTGGTAGTAACCAAGATAATGATTGATCATGATTAGTTGTGGCGGTCTATGATGGTTTATGATGATGGCTAAGAAGATGGTCAATACCAGTTGGATACATGAAAGGGTGATGGACAGTGATGGTGGTTGATGATGCATAATGATGGACAGAGAATGAATGGATGAAAATGGCAAGAACCATCCTTGAGCTCCTATGTAGTTTACCTCAGTCTGCCCTTTTTGCCCTCCAGCCTCTGCCGATCATCTGAGGCGTACAGGTTTGTATCTCTGGGATTCATATAACCTGACAGCCTGACAGCGTCAGATGTGTCAAGCAAGAATCGCCTGATCGCTGGAACAGTCTGACTGCAGGTGACGACAGAAAGTTTGAGACGTAAACGCTGCAGCTGACAGCTTGCGGATCAGGATGAGGTCAAGTCACAGCCGTTTGTTTCGGCCAAGTCGCCGGACACCGGTGCCATTGAGAAGAGCTGCTAGTCCAGCCTTGGCCTCCAAGCGCCAACGGCGTGAAGCCCGGCGACGTGAGCTTGAACTGCAAGCAGGGATTGGGTAGCGTGATGTTCCAGCCATTTAGCAAGAAGTCTATGGCAATTTCATTAGATGTTCTGTTCTTGTATTCATTTGTGTTGCACACGCATGCGTGCCTTTTGTTGCACGCTCCACTTTGGCCACTTGTATACTAATGCATTTCTCGTCCCTCAGCCTGGCTGAGACAGACCTTGCGCCTGATGACGATGGAGAGAGAGAGAGAGAGAGATCCTTGAGCTCCGTCAGCATTAAGTTTCATCAAGCGTGATTAACCATTATCAGTCGCCTCTTGGATGGTACCCTATCAGGTTGCTTGAAACCACTGTGAATGTGACTTCATCTACCAACCATCGAATGCTTTGATACCGAGCATCATGGCATACAAACCATCGCATATCAAACGTTACTTGGATGATCCTTTCATTTAGTGAGTGGTGAGCGTAATCATGGGAATTGCAATTGCCACTTTTAGTTGAGTAATTTAAGTTTTCTAAATTACCATTATTGTAGAAATCTAGGAAATCAACCGTAGTCGTATCTGACTTGCCGTAACCATGGGAAATGGTGATATCAATTATTCATAGGTGGCCATACCATGGCTACATTCACCATTTTCCAAGTGAAGTAGAACTGTGGCTTAAAGCCTGATAGGGTGGCTGAACTAACCCCAACAAAACATGATGACTTACCAGCAACGGGCAGCGAGGATGATCATCCAAGTAGCCAAAGTCTATAGGTAAACCAGCTATTTCTATGGTTAATATCCAACTTCCAGGCCATTTTGCCTATAGAAAACTGCCATTTAGAGCCGGTTTTCCAGTAGAAAATCGCCCTTCTTAACCACGTTAAGGACCGCCAGAGACCCGAACCACCACCCCGTAGCGCTACGGAAACCGCCTCCACGGTCAGGCCGGTTTAGAGGCCATGCGTGACAGCGGCAAGATCCCCCGAGGACCACCCGATCTTCCAACAGGCGCGGAGGAAAGTTGGGCGCAGTTGAGTGTGGCGAACCATCACCAACCATCAATAAACTGGATATAAGCGGATGGTTAATGAATGATGATCATCATC
Source organism: Symbiodinium kawagutii (assembly GCA_009767595.1). Classification (NCBI taxonomy): domain Eukaryota; class Dinophyceae; order Suessiales; family Symbiodiniaceae; genus Symbiodinium; species Symbiodinium kawagutii. The sequence continues at coordinate 301,339 of VSDK01022536.1, forward strand.
ATCATCAATAATGTTAACCCAGGATGAAGCTAAACCCCTGGTTGATGATCATACGGGGTATCCCCTAAAAGCCGACTGGTTTCCTTTAAAATGGTAACCCCCCCCAGTTAATCAATTAGGGGTTTATTAATCCTGGGTCAACATTAATGATGGCTCTTAGGGGTCAAGTAGTAATGGTTAATAGGGTATGGTATAACAGTTGGTTTTATGCTCATTTATGAGCTAAGAATGGTTTGAGCAGTTCATTGCGGTGATTAACAGCCAAAATGCAGGGTTGAAAGAAGTTAGCTTACTAACCTAGCTTGTTAACCACCCTTCAGGGTTAACCCCATAGTTACTGTTCAAAAGGAGTAATTAGCAGGTATAAAACCATTCAGTGGCTATGGTTGATAGCAGTCAGCTTACAAGGCTGGCGAATGGTTCAATAACGGCTTGCAAGGGAGGTCAAAAGAGACGGGGATGGAGGCAGAGAGAGAGAGAGAGAGAGAATGGCGGCTGCGCTGCTCGCCTCTGGCCCTAGGTCAGTCTCACCAGTGGGCATTGACCATAATGTTGGTGCCATATTGATGTAAGTACTACTTGTTACCACAAATAGCTATACTGGCTACCATGGCGGCAGCTTATTTTGTGATTAATCACATTCTAGTGATTGGCAGCTACTGGTTCAAAATGATGCAGTTAATACCATAACTGTATTCTAATTCTAATTGACTGCACGCGATTATCATACAACTAGTAATTGACTAGCATTTCTTTTGTCAGTGGATTCACGTGCCTACCACTAGTTATTCAACTGTGGGGAAACATGCTACTAGGTAAAACCACAAGTTGTTCCTTACTAGTGGTAGCTACTGGATGGCTAAGACCTAGTAATTAACCACTAGTTACCACTAGTAATGGAGTCACTATGGATGGCTAATGCCTAGATATACCATTCATACTAGTGAAATCCACAAATTGCATTTAGACACCACTGTCAACCATAATAACGATATTAAACCACGATGATAAAAAGCATTACCAGTAGTGGATTCTATTCCTCGTGAAAAATAGTGACGTAGTAACCCATGGTTGGATTATCGCTAGCAATCAACCATAATGATGGTTGGTTGATGCCACAGTTCAATGGCGAATCTTGACCACCTTACTGTACATTTTTATGACATGCTACCACTGGTCACCAGATTTGCAACCACTAAGTGCGGTGGTTAATACATACTGATTGTACTTGTTACTTACTGTACATTTATGATGCACTAGTTACGGTACCACTAAGTACTGAGTACTTACTGTACATCCGTCATGCTCACAGCTGGGTCAATCTCATGTCCCCAGCAGTCAGGTACCGAAGTCATCGAGCAGAAGTGCGTGGCGTACCTCATTGGCACGGATGCCCAGCCGCCGGCCGCGTTCCTCCAAGGTGACCATGGTGATCAACTGGTGAACCCCGCTGTCGTGCTGAACGGTGACCCGTTGATTTCTTTATTAGTCGACTCTTTTGTGGGATATATCAGTTGAATGGTGACAATAACGGTTGATTATCATTTGTTGACGATTTAAAGAGTTTTTCTGGCCGTTGACAGTGGCTTGACAATGGCCTGAAATGGTTAGTGATAACGATTTCAAAGTTTTCTTTCGGCGCGAAGTCATCCCTGCTCTTCGTTTCCAATGTGTGACAATGGCTACTAGTGGTTTAGGAAAACGGTTGATGTTGGAGAACCGTAATTATGATGAGGAGCCCAGATTTCAAGGTGGTTCACCGTACTCAATGATTTAAAGTGGTTGATTCGCCATTTTCATTTGCACTTTAAGCCACTCTCATGACATGTTTTTCCAATATCATCCACGATGCTGTACTCGTGATGAACCACATTTATCATTTTCTTAGCCATCAGTGACCATGAGAATGATCATTCACCTCAACTGTCAACCTGCGTTCATCATTGGTCATCAATGTTATCCCCTATTATTGCTGACAAGTGATCCACCAACTGGTGGGAAAACCATCATCAATCGACTGAGCATCTACCTCAAGCATCATCAACCATCACCATTTACTTCAAACTTATGACCCAACAAGCCTCAACAAGCATCAATATATCCATCAGTAATTATCCATTATCAAGAATCTTCAGCCCTCATCGTGGACCATCATTAATCATCATCATCATCATCATCATCATCATCATCATCATCATCATCACAAATTTGGAATCAGCAAACTAGCAAATTATACTTGATTGGCCTCAAAAGCCATCATGGCCTGAACCATCATCATGCATTCCAGCGTGGTGCACCCCGGTGAACTACCATTCAGGGTAGATGCAAGCATACTTAGATGGCCTTTGAGCCAACCTTTAACTAGGGGGTCTCATTCTGTCACCTCATTTTGGCCATCATTAAGCCTCATTAATCATGATTTCCAACCTACTTTCACCATCAGTATCCATCATCAACCATCCTTATCCCTTAGAGACCACTATTGAACCATTGTTAAACCATCAACCATCAGTATCCATTAGCAATCATCCAATCATCAACCATCATCCTTTCACCATCTTTGACCATCATCATGAACCATAATTGATAATGATGATTACCCATCCACTCATTGCTATTAATCAACATTAACATGACCATAGTTAATCACCATAGTCCATCCATTACTATTACCCATGGACCATCGTTAACCCTCATCATCATCAACCACAAAAGTGCAATCAGCTAACCAGCAACGTATTGTCAATTAACCATCATTATGCAACTAAATCATTTCATTAACCCATGAATAACCATCTTTAACCATCATCATGGACCGACATGAACCCTCACTCAGAAACCATTCTGAAACCATGAAACCATGATTTTTAAACCATCATTAACCTTCGCAAAGCATCATTAAGCCATCGTTAAACCATCCTGTCACTAGCCATCATCATCCATCCATCCACGGCACGCTCCACCCATCCACCGTGACCCATCCATCCACCACGCTCCACCCATGGCACGGCACGGCACCGGCACCTTCGCAGGTAAAGGAGGTCAGGCCTTAGCAGCCATCAACGCTGCTGCGGGCGTGTCCACGCAGATCGATCAGTCCACCAAGCAGTTCGGTTACAGCGACTCGGCACAGGGGGCGCAGGGCGGCGCAGGGCGGCGGCGCAGAGGTGAGGCCATGGCGCACCTGTGGAGATCCAGAGGTCAAGCAGCAATTTGTTTTGGGTTTTCTAGGCTTTTTGTAGACTTTTTTCCAGGGATTATAACCAGCAATAGTGGTTGATAATAGGGAATAATAGTCAACAATGGTGGTTGATAATAGGGAAAAATAGCCAACAGTAACGGTTAAACGACTGCTGGCTGGTGGGTTTTTGACATTTTTCATTCTCCCTCTTATTGACAAATGCTTGGTCGGTGGACTGATATTTGTCATGGGGGTTGTAACCATCAACTGGCTTGTGGATCTACCATGATTTGGGATTTCATTTTGTTTGTGCTTATTACGGGATTTGTTACCATGACCAACTATTGATAGTTGGGTTTCCTGACCATTTGTTTCTGGGGGATCACCAAAATAGTCATGGCACTTACTTGCATCATGATGGGTTGTTACTGTTGCTTGGTTACTCTCTTGTTCTTTGTTGGTTGTTGGTTGATGGATGTTGTTCTACCATCACCAGCATCATCATCATCATCATCATCATCATCATCACCATCATCATCATCACTACCATTCACTATTGGTTGGTTGTTGGTGTTCATCATCAATCTGAGATACTGCTGTCCTCATTGGTACTTCCCTATCCTCCCGCCTTCCCAAAATATCGGTCAGTACTGTGGATGGGGAGCCCTGATTTATCAGCTTGACGGGAACGTGGGGGGTCCAACACAAGTCGTTGCTACTGGACGGGTTGGTTGTTAGGTCGATTGGTATGTTGGGTTGGCTGGGGGACTGGTTGGTAATTGGACGTTGCGATTTTTGTTGCAATCAGTGGAGTTGTTGCAATCAGTGGAGTGAGTGATAAGAACTATTTTCGAATCAGGACTGAACATGTTCTTTTGGAAACTTCTCGAAGTCTTTCTTTGCTTCAGTGGTTGACGATTGTTTTGCAACAAGTCGATATTCGGAAAATGCAGATGTGTTTTATGCTTTGAGACGAAAGGAACCCCTTTATAATTATCATCCCAACAACTTCAGGAGGAGGAAACCTACCGTGCTCCACAGTGCTGCTCCCCCAGCTGAGACACATCACTAGGACAACATGCACCCGAACTATATCGCTGAACTAAGGAGCTCCATCAGCGACATCATGAACCAATGAGCAAAAGCAGTTCCACCAGCCTACAATCGGCCTAACCATAGCTCGTGCATCAAAAATTGGTTGGTCGGGTCCCTTCAATCAGCTGACAACCACAGCAGGCATTTTCAGGGCAGTGCTTGACCACGTGTGACCGTGCTCGAGCGAACGGTGAGGTATGGCCAACATTTATGGCACGGAAGAGGGTACCGCCAAGGTGGGGGCTGCACAGCGAAGGGTGATGCAGCCCACGGGGCCAAAGGGCAGATCCAGATGGGTGGTTTCAGCCATAGGGGACTCCAACGATGGTTGGTTTATTGGTGCAAATGGATGATAATGGATGATTTGGTTTATTATCATAAGTGGTCAATAATGGATGATTCGAGGGGAACAACTAGTTCTGGTGAAACCACCATATTGGAATCCACCGCAGCTGCTTGAATGGTTTGGAACCAGCTAGTTCTGGTGAAGCTGCTAGTGGTTCGTTACATCGATATTTGTGCAAATTTGCTATGACCTACACAGTAGAGGATTGGTTCTATGGATACGTTGCTGCGGCTCGTGTTTGAAGGTTGATCTAGTGATAGATGGGCACCAGGGATGCAGTCAGGTAGCAAGTGCTTGGAGGGTCCATGTCACTTGGAACGAGCGCCAGGCGAAGCTGATCCTTCGGCAGAAGATCTCCGAATACCGACCCCTCAGAGGATAGGCAGTTCCCCCGCCAAGGACTGCCAGGGGCAGCAGAATGGGAGGTCCTTGGACGACTTGGGATGCAGTGGTTATGTGATAGTCAATCGTTACTCATGTTTAATGATGGTCAATGATAGTGAATGATGGTGTAGTTACTACTGCTTTATTTTCTGATTTCATGATGGTCAATAATAATCAGTGATATTTCAATTGCTTGAGGTTGCTTGGTGGTTAACCACACTTGGGTCAGTAATGCCTAATCGTAGCGTTGAAGAAGGTTACATTGCCACTTCGACATGGTGTTCCAGGATCAGATGATGAACAATTGTCATTACGTGGGTTTTTGATGGTTTGTCATGCTTACTTGGCCTTTGTTGTGGTTAGTTTTTTTTTACTTAATCAAATTGACATGGATAAAGCATTTGCCGTGGCTTATCATGTTTACTTGATGGTAAATGACCTTTGTTGATTGGATGTGTGGTCAATCATTTTTCAATGATTCGTGTAGAGAAAGCCGTGAAGAGATGTGACTGGTTGTGATAGTGGTTGATATTGATGAATCATTAATTTTGATAAGCTCTGGCCCAAGGTTCATGACAATTGGAACGAAGCAAGATGTGTTTAAAGAACTAAGGAGAAAGAAACCTTTGTCACCACAAATTGTGTGTGCCTAAGAAGGTCCGCACAAGGAAAAGACAACTTAGGCACCTCCAATTTTGTGTAATTCAAAAGGTGGTAAATAGGCTGACTAACAATGGTGGCCAATTTATGGTTGACAACAATGATTAATCGCCGGTAATGTATCGTTGATGATGGCTAATCACTGTTTATAATGATTGAAAGTGGTTCAACACATGTTAACACTGGCAAATGACAATCGATGGTACTCGCATTGTTTGTGAACAACCATGGTCAATTAATGGCCAGCATTCTAGCAACATTCATAGGGATGTAACCAGCAACGGCCACGGAACCAGCAACAGGAACCATGTAAGCATCACTAAGCATTTCCAACCAGCAGTTCTCAAACATTATCATTGACCCACACTTCACTATATGGCTCATCAGTTCACTAAATGTTTAGTTCGCATATATGTTCAGCTGGTTGATAACCATATGGTCAGGAACCAACCAGCAGTTCACTACATGGCTCATCAGCCGGTTCATGATTGACCCACACTTCACCGCAGCTGATAAAATACCACCAGCTGATCGCCTAAGCTTACACGTTGATGGGCACAGAGCTCTCCTTGCTTCGTTGTGTTCCGGCATTAGGGCAAACCCTTGCTTGCCCCGCAAAAAAATGAACCGCAAGGCTTAATGCTTGGCAGTGGTGTAAACCCTTGTAAACCATAGTTAGTTTTATAAGCCATCATGAATGATCAATTCGGTATGATTCAACCATCAATGAACCATCATTGGCCATCACTGCATTATCATCATCGTAGTCATCATCATCGTAGTCATCATCATTACTATCATCATCATCATCATCATCATCATCATTATCATCATTACTATCATCATCATCATTATCATCATCATCATCATTATCATCATCATCATCATCATCATCATCATCATCGTCATCATCAGCGATCAATTCATCATTTATCATCAATATCACCATTATGGACCATCATGAACATCACTTACATCTATCACCAACCATGATTAAGTCGATATATTGATCACCACTAACCATCAGTTAGCCGCATTCATGAGTCATTAGCCACCCAAACTGGTACTTACCCTAGGTATAAGCTAAGTTAACTAAGGGGGGGTACCACTATACAGTTAGCCATCATTAACCATGGTTAACCATGTTGATTCACTGTCATCCACATGAACATGACTGGCTGCTGGTTCGTAGCGACCACCTGGGGCCTTACCAGGACACCTCCGTTGTGAGCCACAGTCAGTAGGTCTCAGGATGAACGAATCGACCGCCTGGGCTGAAACCCAAGGAACGAGACACAATCAGATCATGGATGATCATGCTCAATGATGATAAATTATGCTCAATGATTCTGAAACGTAAGAAATGATGATGATTCTCAACCATAAATGATAAGAAATTATGGCAAATACCGACAAAAAATCAAGAATGATCCAGAACCAACGGGTTTTTTGTGTTGGCCCAAGAACCGCCGCTGGCGCTGTATAAATGATCTTTGGTCAATGAGCGGAAGAACTCGAACTGGTGGCCGCGGAATTGTGCCTTCTGTGCGGAAAATGCGCGGCGCCGTTGTGAGGCAATGGCTGCTTGTCAGAGATCAAATGCCATCAATCAATACTGAACAGCGGTTCTTTGAAAATTCATCCGTTAATATGGGTGTTTCTTAGAATTGGGAACCCCAAAAATCGATGATTTATTTCTATAATCGATTTAAATGGGATGATTTTGGAGTACCCTCAATTTGAGAAATACCTATATCTATCAACAATGGAAAGCTGAACAACGGGTTTTCAAACCATGTTTAATGACGCTTATTAAACCGGACTGATCATGAGTGCTGACCATTACTGACAAATAATGAATAACGGCAATCGGAAGTAAATGATTTGTAAGCAACAATAATGACACCAAAAACCAGCATGATAAGCGGCGTTGTAAATGATTAGCCTGCCCTTTCCAGCATTTTCACTATTAGTTTATTAGTTAGACTTGCTTCCCAGCAATAGCAGCTACTAATTGCAATAGCCAGCTACTAATTATAGCCATCTACTAAGCAACTGGTCGATTATGATCAGCAATACCAACTACTCATCAAACAACTACTGGCTGGTGGTTTTTGACATGTTCATTTTACCTAGTATCAACAAATGCTTGGTTGACTAGTATTTTTCATAGGAGTGGTTCAACCAGCTGCAGTAAACACCTTTCTCAGGAGAAAGGAAATGACAACCATTGCTTTTGAGTTCCTTGTGATAAGAAACCCACAACTGCTTCCAACTCCCCTGGATATCGCATCAACTAAACTAATTACGTCGAATCAAGCCATTCACCAACTGATGCTTGCCTTCAATTGGCAGCAAATTTCGTTGCCAAGCCAATGCTCAACACCAATGAAACATGACCTGGCTCATGGTTTTTAACACTGTTTCCCTAGTATTGCCAAATGGTTGGTGGGTGGGTGGGTGGGTTGACTGACATTTTTCAGACGGGTGGACGGGTGGAAACCAAAGAACCAATGACCAGTGAATTGCCTTACCACCCACGACCATCCGATTCCACACCCCACAGCTGGTTGAGGCGTTGCCAGCGTGTCGCGCAGGCCACACGACCTCGCAAGAGTGACCGCTGCGTTGAGTTGCCATGGGAACCACTGCCATCATTCCCCTTGGAACCATCATTTCCCACCAGTTTCCAGCAGTTTTCATCATCTAGCAGTTGTTTAACCATACCGTTGATGGTTATGACCCCCTATTGGAAACCATTGTAATCCGTTAAAAAACCACCATTGAACCATGGGGATCATCCACCGCTTCAGCATTCCCAGCGCAGCTCCGGATGTGTCCACCGCTTCTTCCAGCGAAGCCAAGCCGTGGCCAGCGCGGCGCTGCGCAGCTGCGCTGTGCAGCGATGGAGGTGGAAAAGTGGCCACGCGAGCGCGTTCATTGGTCAGGTTGGATGAGAATTGATACTGGCTATTGGTTACTGGTTGGGATGGCAATGGGGAAAAAATATTGGTTAATGATTAATATCTGGCTATTGGATGCTGTTGGTTACTTGTCATGTATAATCATTACATGATTGGTAAGTAAAAGGGGGGAACACCCGACAATAATGGTCTAACAACTTCCATATTTTGCTGTTTGTTGGGAGGGAGGAGGGCTACGGAGCGAGTGGTGTAGCCAAATGATGGGATAATATTGTTTGTTTTTCATGTTTGTTGGTGATGGTAATTTAGATCAGCTGGCAATTCAATGGTGGTCATTAGTTAGCAGTCAGTGGTAAGTTATTTCACTGGTAGTTGGTAAGAACTTCACTGGTAGGTGATAATTTGATGTTGTTTTATGGTACTGGCCAACTGGAAATAGCAATCAACTATATAACAAGTAGATGAGCCATTAATCAACCATTAAAAGAACATCACCCATTTCCTGGGGTATCTACATTCTGAACCGTAGGGGAGTCTGATATACGACCAACCAATGGGATTTTTGGATAAATTGCTGTTGGCCAGCGCATTTCCAGATGGTTCGGAAGCAAATGGTGGAATAGCTGGTTGGCGCTAAGCATGGTCCTCTTGTTCATTAACACTGCTTAACAACAGAGATCGGCATTATTTGGCAACGACCAACTAGCTGTTCCCAATGTTGCCAATGGTCGGTAGGAATGGTTGCATATTATCTATTCACAATCCTTAACCAATCATCAAGCATCATTAATCCACGGAATGGTGGGAATGATACGGAAGGAATCTCTTGGTTCCAAGGTTCAAATGCTCGGCGACAGCGGAGCCTTCAATGCAGAGATCTTCCACGTGAAGATTTTCGGCGGCGTCTCGGCGGTGGAATGTGCCAAGAAAAGCCGACAATAATTGGCTACCATTATTTACAGGTGATTTTAGATGATGGTGAACAATTCATAGGGGTTGATAATGCACGATGACGATGGAAAAAAAAATGCACAAGTGGCGCCCCCCGCTGGGCGCGGCATTGGTTGACATGACCGCGTCAAGTGCTCACGGCCCGTTTTTGAAGAAGGACTCGGACGCGAAGCTGGTGGATCAAACGGCCAGGCTCTTCGCCCAGGGACTGGCGGAACACTGTCATCGAGTCGATCGACGAGTATTCATCGACTTCGGAGCACGCTGGACAGTGTGCGCAACCCAAGCGCCGCGGCACCCGATGGAAATCTTGGCGGCGTTCAGCATGAACTCCAACCAGGATATTCTGCTGGCCTACAAGATGCTGGCAGGCCCAGAGCGAGCGAATGAAATGGGCGGGCACTTCTTGAAGCTGATGGTTTTTTGCTCATGTGACTTGCTTAAGAATGTTTGCAGAACATCCTCTCATGCCCTTCTGCGGAGGCAGGTGTACGCATCAAAAGTTGGCTTTGTTTGAAGCTGATGTCCGGGAATGGAGAGGAGCAACAAGATTGCAAAAAGTTGAATATAAAACGCTTTGTGTTCTTCTAAGGGCTCATGCTCGCACAAAACCTGAAGCCATGTTGTGGCTGGCGGGGTCATTGGCCTTTGTGGGTCGATGTGGCCAGGCTTGCCTATGGCTTTTTGATTTTTTCTTGGAGTTTGGTGATGTTCGGGAAAAATCGGCCTTGTAGCATCGGAAACTTATGTGCGCACAACAGCAGAAAAGATGGTATTACGATATAGCTGTTTTTAAAGCATTTGTGTTTGGGATCATTTGGGTGGAATGGAATCTGTTTTGACTTGGAGCCCTTGAGGGGCTAAACATTGGAAGCAAAACATTCTGGATCTTCTAAAAGTGGCCCGGTCACCTTGTGTTTTTATGATTTTGGCTTGCAAATGTTCGTTTCTGCACAGCGCCGTCCACTTTCTGTACATGTCATGTGACTTTGACTTGCACATGCATTTTTCGACAGCGGGTGAAATTTTTGCAGGTTCCTTTCCCAACTGACCTCTGCACCCACCCGCTCAACAAGCCTACCTTTTCGAGCATCCGGGAGAACAAAGCATTGAAAAAAACAGCACTTGGCGCACTTCCTACCAACCACGCACGCACATTGTTGATTTTCTGTTTCATTTGACAAGACACACTGACTGATTCAACTTTCCATGAATCGGACGTTGACTTCCACGTTTCCCTCGAATAGTGGTTTGAAAGGGTTAACGATGGCAAATGATGATGAATTGGTGGTTGAACATGGGTTGGTTGTCTAATGTAGCTGGCTGGAAAACCACCATGTTTTATAGAGAAACCCTAGGAGACCACCAATAATTGGCAGATTTTCTGGCCAGCTATGAGGTATTCGCAATGCTGATAACTAGAATGAACATCGGTTGGCCACAATGGGTATGTAGAATGGCTATAATGGCCAACAACAACACTAGTAAGTAATCTGGGTGGCTTATACCCACTAACTTAGGTTTTTAGTGTTTTTGGGATATGATGGATTTACCATATAACCACTAAAAATATATTTTTAGCAAGGGATCTATAAGCCACCAAGTAATGGTGCCGATAATTCAGATAATGGGTTGCTATTGGCAGATGCTATTGGCGAATGTGTGAGTCCCCATGGCATCCCCCTTGGGTTGTTCTGGATGTTCACCATGAGCTGTGCCGCCACGTGTTGGTTGAACCAATCAGCTGTAGAAGCTACATGTGGAAAGCATCCACCAGTCAGTGGTGAATCTTAACATCACTAACCAATGAGTTAGCCGTGAATCAACCATCAGCCAATCATTATTGACCACAAGTAGCTATCATTCACCCTTAATCAACCATTCTGAATCCGATCATGTAACATCATAGAAATCTATATGTTCAGAGGTGAAACCTACGAATGCTGTTGCATTGTGTTGGACACGGATTGGTTGCCGGTGACCCATGATGGTAGGGCAGATAACTCATCACCACTAGCAGCCAACTGTAGAGGGTATTGAAAATGCTGGTAATTATGGTCAATAGTGGCTAGCATACTTAATAGTAGCAAATATTGATTCATAGTGGTTGATGATAAAGATAAATACTGGCTCACCACTGGGCAATAATGGTTCATAAAAGATTAGTAGCAACCATAGTTTTACTAATGATAGTGGTTACTAATTGGCAACTAGGATCACAATAGCCAACAAGATTGGTTAAGAATGTTCAGTACTGACCCTTCTTCGATTCTAGCAGCTCAGCAACTTGGTGAGCAGCATAAGTCTAGCAGCGAATCACAAAAAATGGCTGAAGCCTTGTTCACAATGGCTGAAGTGCCACCAGCGTTTCCTGTGGCGAGTGAAGAACCAAGGGTGGTCGGGAATAGCTTCTCCCCCGGGAAATGGTGCTGTTGTTAGCACAACTCGTAGCGATGGATCCATGATGATCAGCTACCAGGCCTGCATGATTTACAAGCATGACTCTACAGGAAACTTCAAGGAGCCCTTGATGAATTATTAAGAAACCGCTATACAGTGGACTGTTTTCTCTAAGCATTGGGCAACCAGTGTTTAGCCACTATTCACCACTATCAACCGCTATATAGCCACCATTTAATCACCATAATAGTTGACACTTAACTATGCTATTTTTTGCACCATTCTGGAACCAATTGCGCACATCTGTGCACCATGAGAAGTAATCAACCATTCTTTGACCCTCATTTTTACCATTTACTACTGCTAGTAGTGGTTTATTGTCATTATGGCTCATATGATTTTCACATTTCCTGGTTGACATTGTTCAACCATAATTGATTATTATCCATTATTCAAAACCACTATTCCCCAAATCAACCAGCATTGAACCACCAGAATAGTTCATCGTTTCAAGTATTAAACACCATCATCATTGCGGAACCACATTGATCAGCCACATTTTGTTCGCTATTTACTACTACTATCAACTCCCACGGGCCATCATCTACCCATTTATCAACCACCACTACTCCTAACCACCACAAGGTGGTGCCCCCTGGTTATAAGTTGATTAAGATTCGCCATTTAAGTATAGTTATATCTAGTTATATCTACCACAACTAGTAGTTACCCTGGTGACCAACAAATCGCTATCTTGGGGGCCCCCGGTCCCTTGCATAACCGCCATTCGTTCACCATGGGCCACCACTTTCCTTCAGGAGGCTCCTCAGCATCGCGGCATTTCATCGGCATCACCGCAGATCCACAGGAGAAGGCGCGCGGCCGATGGCGCCACCAGTGGCCCTGGTTGAGCTGGGCATCCCTGGGGATCTGGTGGTGACTTGAGGATGGTTGAACCATGTGAGCTGAGATGGGTGGTATCAACAGTCGAATGATGGCTGATATAGCTGAGATAGTTGGTATGGTTCAATGATGGCTGAGATTGGGGATGGTTGGTTGATTAATGATGGATTCATGGCTAAATGCGGGTGAGGCTTGTGAAATGGCTTGAAGTAGTGTTGTGTAGTGATATGATACAGGTGAATAAAGCCTAAAATGTTTGATGGCTTAATATAGGTTAATGATGGTGGATGAATGGTCAAGCTAGTGTATGTGAAGGCTTAATGATGGTGAATGGTGGCTAATATATGTAAATGACGGTTGGTGAATATTTGATTCATGGTTACTGATATCGGTATGGGTAATAACTGGCAAACAACCAAGCAAGAAATGGGCAGGTGCACATCCCAGCAAGACTCAGTTGATCTTCTTTTGAGATGTTCACCGGGGCATGTTGCATTGACTCTCAGCCATATAGGTTCATGATGGTTGATCATTTGGCTGCTGGGTGGAGGGAGGCCAGGAACCAGGGGTATCCCTATGGATTTTTAAATGGCCTTGAAAGGGGGAGCGAGGCCAGGAGCTACCAGGAGGGTTTCAACTAAGTGCTAGTAATCATCAATGATATGTTTTGGCGAACGATGGCTGGCCATTCTGAAGGGTAGATTCCCTCAGGTGGGCTGTGGATGATCATGGCAACCCAACATACATGCGCCAGACATATGTAGCTCCATCTATTTCTATGATTTTCGCATTGATCCAGTTATACTGGAACCATTTCTACATTTCTATAATTGTCTATGTGTTTCTATATGCATTTTTTGATCCAGTTATTTTCACATCTATTTATGTCTGAAAGATATTGAGAGAGAGAAGCCTTGTATCCAATGAAGCGGCTATCCCAGCGTTGCCGCTAGGAATCAGTGAAGGTGGATGACAACAGCGGGCATGACATGAAGCTACCTGGAAGACATCAGTGCTCGCTTCGTGGGGGAAGACGCTATGGTTCTGTAAGCAGCCGCGAACGTAAGCAGCAATAGATCTGGGATGCAAAGAAAAATGTTGGCTATTCTATGGTTCATTAGTTGGTGGTCTTTTTGGTGGGTCCGCTGGTTGGTCGATGTATACTTGCAGGTTTCAATCTAAAAAAACATGGAGTCAGTGTTGGGCCACCTGATCGCCCTCAGCCGTAGCTGAGCTCTTGGAGATGGCGGTGGAGAGGGAGAAAGATAGAGAGTGTTTAGCATTGGCTTACTGTATCTTGAAACTTGCCCAGGACTCTTGGTGAGCTAATGCTGGTTTGGAATAACACCACTATGACCGACTACCTGGCCAGTGGTTTCTTATATGTTCCATCCGACTTGTCCTATTTGAGACCATTTTTAGGGAGTGATGAAACATGGCTGATCCTCCTTGAGCTTTGTTTATGTCACCGCTGTGACGCGCCATTGTTGCTAGTCCATGATGGCCCGCCATGGCGGTCAACCATCGCAAAGTGCATTGCCGTTGCGGTAACTCGAAGTCCAAGAATTGTGTACCCCCCAGTCACCGGTGCTTTTCCTAATGAACAGCTGGATGGGAGCAGTAGGTATACCACCAATTATGGAGCATCGTGGGATTCGTCAACACTAATCTTCGTTGTTGATTCACCATGATGGATGAGTGATCATCCCATGATTCATCAACACGGGAACCACCAATTAGGGTTAGTAGGTACCACCTTCAGCACTGAACCAGCTCCGAAGATTCTGGGGGAGATCTCCCACACCTCCAGAAAACTCAGCACACAGATCCAACTGAATCCCCAGCACGCAAGGAAGATTGGCCAACTGGCCAGCCGGCCGGGTCAGGCAGCTAAGCAGCCAAACAACCAATGGTCAGTTGGCTGTCTAAGGGTTAATAATAGGGAATGAGAACGAACAACTGAACCAAGGGATTTACTAACTATGGCGACAAGGGTCAATACCGTTATTAACCATTACTAATTTGTTTCATTCTGGGGATGCTCACCGGGATTTGACTGAGAGCACGGGCTGCACAAAAATGATGTGCATGTACAATTAGAATGTGAATGGATTAGTTGCTTGCTTATTGTGCACGGTTTTGACTTATTTTTGGAGTGTATTTATATTTGATGATTTTTCAATATGACAACGTCTTTCAATTTCCTTCCGGCAAACCCATTGGATGCACCGGCAGAAAAATAAGAATAATGTTTTGTTTCAAGGACTTTGTGTTTTCTGGCTTTCTGTGCTAATTACATTGTATTGACTATTAGTCAGCTCTCATTCGCCATCAATCAAACCTTAACCAAGCATCATTAAAAACAATTCATCAACCACTATTGAAACCATTACCCAGACAATGTTTGCACATCTTCGAACCATGAATGAAACCAGTGAACCATATATTCAAGCCATTCTTAAAGCCACACTTTGTTACATGTCCACAATGTGTTTTTGTACATAATTCGGCTAGCATTCAAGCTACCATGAGTTGACCAGTTGTCAAACATTATTCTTGACCACATCATGGTAGTTGTCAATCAAATCAACCATCTTATGGTAGTTGACTTTTTTAAGACCCACAATGTTTAGTAGTTATCATGGACCATGACACTATGATGTAACTAGTTTAAACGATCATTCCTATAAATCATTGTGGGCCAAATACTATCCATGATAAAATTACTATTGATCCGATCAATCTAGAAATAGATTCAACTCATAGATTCAATAGATTCAAAAATCATAATGGCTCAATAGAGGTCAATAGCATGATGACCATCAAATCGATTGAATGCCATGAATTGAATTCTTCCCGTAAGAGGCCACCTTTGACTCCCAGGTTCCTGCTGGGTTGCAACGCGGGAACCGCCGAGAACCTGCAACGGAACGACCGGGAGAGCATCAGCACACGCTTCTGGCAGCGACTGGGGCAGCGCAACCGGACCAACCCCATGGGCTGAGGGATGGTGAGATGAAAGTAGCTGGTTGGTTGGTGATGGTGAACCAACTAACTAGTGATGGCTATGGGTCAATATTAATCAGCCAACTAATGGGGATAATAACCAACAATAATAGGGAAAACAATGGTTAATGACAGGGGAACCAGGGGTACAGGGTTTTGACCCACTGCCTGATGGTAAGTTGATGAGTGAGTTGGGTAGTGATGGTTACCATGAACATGTTATTAGTGCTGGTTGGTTGAAAGTGGTTAGATGAGTTGGTTAAAGATTCTTTAATGATCATACTAATCTAACCAACTAATCTAACTATTTGAACCACCATTACTCAACCAGTTTAATGACCATTATATAGTTGGTTAGGTTAATTGACCGATAACCTGGTTGAGTAATGGTGGTTAGTTGCTTTGACTGATGGTTTTTTCAGGCTGGTGGTGCCAGGATAGTTGGCGAGAACTTGGGATGATACTGTTCATCCAGCTCGTGGCTTCTGTATGGGAGTCAGGGCGGTTAGTAACAGGGGGTAATCCACTATCAGTAAGCGGTGGTCAGTTACTGGATGGCATATAACCACTAAAAATATTTTTTTAGCAAGGGATCTATAAGCCACCAAGCTTAGTTTTGAGTAGGGGGCTCTAGTAATTATCAATAATGATGGTTGTACAACTACTGGTAGCTTAGTTGCACGGCGGTGGATTGGATGGACTGAGAGACAGACAGGTCGTTTGATTGGCATCATATTTCTCTTCCAAAAGGGTTCCTTGCTTTATCAATAGTGATGTTAGTTGATCTTAGGTGATTAAGGCTACTTTAAGGAAGGATGTGTAATGGTTGATGCTGATGTTAAGAATGGTCAAAAACGGCCCGTCATTGATGGTTAGTTAATGGCTGAAAAGATGCATAATGAGTGATTTTGATAGTTTTTACAGGCTTTATAGTGATAGTGGTCAATTAAAACTCATAATGGTGATGAATTGATGGTTAGTTAACTCAGTCATGTTTACAATCAGTGATTGAATTTTAATGTTTGATACTGGTGAATTCATGGTCAAAAAATGTTAATTGGTGACGCAAGATTCATGATTTTATCTATTGATTAGCTATCGCGGTTCATGAGTGATAGGTGTTAACAATGGTCCCCGATTGTAAATCGTGGAGAAAGCTGGTCAACTAGTCGTTAATGAATGTTAATGATTATGTTCATTGATCCTCATTCACCACCATTCACCATCATTGACCATGGTTATCAAGCACCACTTACCTGTTGGTGATTTAGAACATGTTTTCCTCAATGGTTGGGATGGTTTCTTGACGCCTATATGTTTCATAAGGGTCATACCCACCCACCAGTTCATCAAATTCATGATCATCATCATCATCATCATCATCATCATCATCATCATCATCGTCATCAGCATCAACATCAACATCATCATCATCATCATCATCATCATCATCATCATCATCATCATCATCATCATCATCAATGGCCATTAATTTGTAACAACCATTGCCAGCCATTTGCGAGCCGCTTTTGAGCCATTGAGCAACCAGCAGTCAACCACCATTACTCGGCGATCAATAATGACACTGGTTAACCATCAATTGCATTAATGACCGTTACTCAGTAGCCGTCGTCAATCAACCACCAAGAGCCTACCATTAAGCAAATGAAGAAACCATGAGCTAGCCAAAAGATAACCCTCAGTCTATAGTTACATTCTAGCATCCCTTAGCTAACAAGCTCCAGTGAGAATCATCACAATCAACCAGAATCGTCCATAACCATCACACCATTTCCAACCACCAACCAGCCAGAAACCAGCCATAAACCAACCATAAGCCAACCATAGACCCACCATGGATCCAGCGTCACCACGGTTCCCTTAGCGGCACCGTGCGGTGCCACAGTGCCGCGACACCCCAGGGACTTGGAAGAGATCTCCGGGGCGAAGCTCCTGGTGGATGCCATGGCGCCGGAATCCGGTCACCGGGCTGCAAGCAGTGCCTACCCATGGGGGTTACTTAAGGAGACTTAACCAATGGTTAGCTGATGGTTAGGAATCTGGATGGCTTATACCCACAAACTTAGCTTTTTAGTGTTTTTGGGATATGATGGATTCACCATAGAACCACTAAAAATATATTTTTAGCAAGGGATCTATAAGCCACCAAGGAATGGTTGATAGTAAATGGTTGATGATTGGTTGATGGTTGGCTGATGGTTAGTTAATGGTTAATTTGACTGACTTGATAGTTAATGATTATACACCGTTAGTTGATAGGTAATCATGGATAGTTAGGGTTAGTGGTAGCTAATAGTTGACCCTTTGATAGTTGATAATCAATGAATTGTTCGTTCAATAGTTAATGGTTAGGAATAAATGGTTAGGACGAAGAAACATAGTCAGGGAATATGAGTGAGGGTTGATGGTTAATATGGTGGGTAATTATCAACCACATGATTAGTTCATGGTTGACGATTTGCTTGAATAAGCAACATTTCAAGGAAATATAAGAATTGCTTGTTGTTTTTGATGATGATGATGATGATGATGATGACTATGATGATGATGATGATGACCATGACCGTGACCATGACCATGACCATGACCATGACCATGACCATGACCATGACCATGACCATGACCATGACCATGACCATGACCATGAGGATGATGATGATGATGATGAGGATGAGGATGAGGATGAGGATGAGGATGAGGATGAGGATGAGGATGATGATGATGATGATGATGATGATGAGGAGGATGATGATGATGATGATGATGATGATGGTGATGATCAACTGTGGTTACTCAAGGGTCGACCACAGGGAATAATGAGGGTTAAGTACAAGTTGAAAAGGTCAATTATTGATGACGATCGTGATCAACAACAGGCTAGCGACTTTGAATGGTGATAAAAATCCATGGTGGTAAACATGGTTTGGGTGATTTTTGGATGGGAACCGTGTTGCTGATGATCGACAATAGTCTTACTCAAAATGATCGACCATTGGGCTGAGTGATAAGGACCAACCAAAAAACTCTGTGGCCAACTATCACTGACAAATAAGGAATCTAGAGGAAACCTTTTCGTTGAGCCGTTGGGAGCTCAATGCCGGGGTAAAAGGCTTTTCATGGATGCCTAAACCGCAAACCTTCCAGTTGCTTCTGCAGAAGGCAGCTCTTTGGATCATGCGCAGCTGGAAACAACGAAGAACATCATTGCAGCGCCTGGCTGCCTTCAATGTGGTCACCAGCAGGCGCGGGAAAGTCTTACGAAGTCTTACGTGCTGACCATGCCTTTGGCAGACTGGGCCAAGAAGAAAGCTGATGCTTCCTCTTCGGCATTTTTCGTTCCTGGCCGTCGACGAAATCGAGATCCTATCCTGACAGTTTTCGGAAACCTTCTGTTCGATGAAGCCATTTGGGTGGTGGCTGGAGGCACTGGATCGCTGGAGATTTGGAGAGACCGGATCCCACCACACAACTGCAAGCCGGAGCAGAAGGGCATGCCAGAGACAGGCTCGCTGCAACTGAGAGGCCGCAAGACCTCGACGAAAAAATCGATGCAGTGGGCGCAACAGAGAGTTCAGCACTAGCCCTGCACGCAGAGCGTGTGATGGTTCTCTTCTGCGACTAGCTCTGGAAACAACATGCCCTGCACTTCGAAACCATCAAGAAGACTAAAGTCGTGGTGACGAGGTCAGATCTCGCCAGAAAAATATTGCACAGAGTCCAAGGTGGGCCCAAGGTCGGGTCTGCGAAATCTTGCTACACGATGAGGAGGAAATGCAACAAGTACAGATGCACTTGGAAGCTATATTTTCTGCTGTCGCACCTCTGCGTAAGGTATTTGTCAACGGTGGTGACTGTTTTCCCATCGCACTCAGTCGATGCAATTACACCAGAATAAAAACCCCGGATAGCACAGATATTTACAAGAAGGTTGGAAAAAGTACTTTGTCTTTTTCGGCGCCCCTGAACAGCACTCTAGACAGCACCCCGGGCAGCACTTGCCTCAAATTTGAGACACCGTGGACAGCACCTTCCACGGCACCGTGCACAGCACCCTCCACCGAAAACTTCGCGGACTAAGACCCTTGCTCTGGGCTGGTGAGAAGCCCCATACCTTCCAGCTCTTTGGAGACAAAAGTCAAACACCAACATGCCGCGTAGGTCCTCGCACACAGCGTCGACAGCCCCAGTAGCCTCCACGCACGCACACACAGCGTCAGCAGTGTCGGTGTCTCGTTCGGCCCCCTTTCCCCCTGTGTGAAAACCATCGTGAACATGATAGCGATTCCTTGATGATTGTGTAACCATCATGTCGGTCGTTTAATAATCATCTTCAAGGAATCGCTATCTACAATCACCAACCAGTAACCATGTTGATGAATCATCATCATCATCATCATCATCATCATCATCAACCAATAAATATCATCATCAACCAATAAATATCATCATCAACCAATAAATATCATCATCAACCAATAAATATCATCATCAACCAATAAATATCATCATCATCAACCAATAAATATGTTCATGATCAACCAATAAATATGTTCATGATCAACCAATAAATATCATGATCAACCAATAAATATCATCATCAACCAATAAATATGTTCATGATCAACCAATCAATATCATCATCAACCAATAAATATCATCATCAACCAATAAATATCATCATCAACCAATAAATATCATCATCAACCAATAAATATCATCATCAACCAATAAATATCATCATCAACCAATAAATATCATCATCAACCAATAAATATGTTCATCATCAACCAATAAATATGTTCATGATCAACCAAGATTTGTTCAGGTCCAGGCTTCCTACCCAGCTGCGTTGGCCCAGTGACCCGTCTGAGGTTTCTGGGTGAGATCCGCCACCTTCGACTTCGTGGAGGTCTCGGAGACACAGCGCCATGGTTGGCGAATGCCTGGGTGGAGGGAGGGTAGCCGCCGTGGTGTTGTTTGCCTAGATTTAATGGCTGGTTGGTCATGGGGTTGGTCAGGTTGTTGATGTTGAGTCAGTGCTCATGATGATGAACTCATGAATACATTTGACTTAGTGGATGTTAAAAGTGGTTTCACGGCTGTTGGCCAATGAGTGATGCTTGACAAAGACTGGTCATGATTACAAATTCTTAGCGAAGTGTGACATACTACTGGCCGATGGAAGCGACAATGATTGGGGGTGGTCACTGGCCATTTAACAAATGGAAAGGCCGGAACAATGAACCACCCATTTGCCACCAAGACTGCTTGCTGCGTTGTTTGAGGGATCTCAACACTCACAAGAAGCAGGTTGATTCATACAAAGCAACGACTTGGCATGGCTTCAACAATCGTTGTCATAAACCAAGTTGTTGTATAAAGAGTTCTTAGCCACGGTAATGATGGGTTTTTCCGGAGAACCGCACATTAGCTGATATTGCTGCATCATATCTACCAATACTTTTGTCATCCATTGGTCATCATTAGTAATTAACAACCATCATTGCGCGTCATTTTAGCCATTACCAGCTATCATCATCAGCATCATCATCATCGTCATCAGCATCAGCATCATCATCATCATCATCATCATCATCATCATCATCACCATCACCATCAACCACCATTTTTCCACCATCAACCGTCACATTTGCACCATCTCGCAGCCCAGGCGAGAGAAATTGCCCAACCTATTGGAATGGGTCCCTGGGCGATGGTGCGTTGACGCTGCGGCGAAGTCTCAGTCACCGTGATTAGTTGGTTGGATTCGGAGCCAGGGGTATCCAGAGATCCATTTGGCTATGGGTCAATATTAACCAACCAACTAATGGTGGATTTACCAACAATAGTAAGGGAAAACAAAGGCTAATGATGGGGGAACCAGGGGTACAGGATTTTGACCCATAGCCATTTAAAGGGGGAGTGATTGGAAGCTACCAGGAGTGGTGTCACCTGATTAATTCATAGGATGCGGCTAAAGGAACATATCCAGGAAAGCGGCAGCTGTTCACCAGATTTTCTGTTGCTTTCCAGGTCATTTTCCTGTAAAGCAATTGGCTGATTCAACTTGATCGGCATTGATGCACAAGAATGGTGCTTGGCAGCGGTTGATCAACAAAGGGTCTAGTAGTTCTTAATTGATGGCTGATGAGAGATTGATTAGTGATTGTTTGATGGCGGGCTGGTGCATATACAAAGTAATCATCGTTTAAACGGATGATCATTGATTGTTTATTTCCTCCATAAAATATATGCCGATCATCGCTTGGTCAGTGTGCCTCACGGCTACAGGAGCCGGCCGGGCTCTAGCAAGCGACACCGTCGCCGTTTTACAGGATGCTGATGCAAAGCTTCGGGGTCATCTCCCTGGCAGTTGGAGATTGCTTAAAACATGGTCAATCAATGAGATCCCAAACCGCGCGCCCCCATTGCCAGTGCACGTCTTGCATGCATTGGTGGATTGGGCCTTCTTCAACCAACACATTACCTTGGGTGTCGCGTTGATCCTCGGTTTCTATGCAATGCTGCGTACGGGTGAGATCCTGGGCTTGCGTAGCCACCACCTTTCTTGTGAATCAGCTCATCAACGAATTGTTGTTTCCCTCGGTCTTACCAAGGGTGGGAAACGACAGGGTGCAGCAGAGTCTGTAGTCGTTGGATACGATATAGCCGTAGCCTTAAGAAATGGAAGCATCGGGCGTCTCCTTCAACACCCTTCGCAACTTCTCCAGGGAAAAAACTGTTTTCGGAAAGCCTTCATGCGCTCAAGTTGGATGCATTTGGTTTCCGCCCATACTCTCTTAGGAGAGGTGCTACCTGGTGCTTCGGTAAGCATCACTCCTTGGACCGCAATCCAAGGACGTTGGTCAGCTCTTAAAGCAGCTCGCATCAATCAGGGGATGGCCATGTTGGCAGAGCTTCAGCTCCCCCCCCTCTCCCGTTCCAACATGGCCATCTGCGGGTTTTTTCTCAGTTTCACAGCCATCCTTCCAAACATTTGTGCGTCCTGTTGGAAGTACAGGGGAACGTGGAAGAGGCAAACCCAAGTCCACACAAAGAAGGTAAATTAAAAGTTTGGCCCGTTTACCTTCAAAAGAGAAACGTTGTGAAGAAATCATTACAAAGGTACCAGACGCATGGCTCGCGATCTCTTTATTATATTTCAATTTTCTCTCTCCCCCCGTTTCTCTTTTCCCTTTTTAAGCAACCAGCTGCGGAGTGAAATGAAAAGGATCCGTGTTGTTCTTTATATGATTTTTTAATGTTGGCATATGGCTGTGGGTCAGTTCACCCCGTACCCCTGGTTCCCCTATCATTAGCCATTGTTTTCCCTATGATTTGGTTGGTCATTGTAAGCCATGAAATTGATGGTTCACTGCTTGACCCATAGCCATATATAGCTGGTATATCCCCTATTATTGTTACTTATTATCCCTTATTATTAACCATTCGCCAGCTAGAAATCACCATTGCCATATTGCCACCGTGAGATATCTATTCCCACCTTGTTTCCAACTAGCTCCAAAGCCGACGCCAGGTGGAACCCAGTTGTCGACAACAAGTTTTCGTTTGGGTGCAGGAGCTGCGAAATCTGCAGACGTGGCACCCGTTGGGGAGGTGTTGTGGTGGCGTTGGTGATGGCCATCATGGCTATAAGAATTACATGGTTAGTAAGGGCTAGTGGCTATTCTCATGGTTAGTCATGGCTAGTGGCTATTTTGATGGTAGTGGTGGCTGGTGGCTGTTCTCATGGTTAGTGATGGCTAGTGGATGTTCTCATGGTTAGTCGTGGCTAGTGGCTATTTTGATGGTTCGAGGTGCTTGGCTATATAACTACATGGTAGAAAATGGCTGCAATCACGGCTGTTGTTATCACTCGCCCTTAGCTCAGCTGAACTCCTTGAGATGGCGATGGAAATAAATAGCCAAGGTGACAGTTGCAGGATTGGTTGTAATGGCTAGGGGCTGTCATAATGTCTCTGATGATGGTTCAGGGTGGTTAGCCATGGTAAAGATAATTTTTGAACCATCTCGGTAAAGCCAAATCGATTTGTCCGCGAGCCAATGCAATAAACCGTCTAGTTATACGACGATCAACGATCGAACTACAGTCAGGCACCACTTTGCAAGCGCGCTGGAGGCAGAACAATGGCACATGCAACCAGCCTGGTGTCTTTTATTTCGAAGTATCGACTGTTGGTGAGTACCTCTACTACTTTGGTGATCTACTGCTGGTCACAGAGCCAGCGTGTACAGCTTTAGCAGACATACAGACTGGCATATACACACCAATCATCCATGCTGTTCTACTACACTGGCATGCATTTTTGAGTAGTGATTAAAGTTGATTAAAGATGATTTAAGAACTATGACCATGAGCCAGTGACAAGCATTGACAAATAAGACCCCTCATGGACCAACGGGCTTTTCTATCTTGGGACACGGTCTATGGAATCTTTCATGACCAAGCTGGATGGCAGAACCAATCTTCTTCTCAGGGTGTACCACTCAGCCATGGGAAAAAGGTGGAGCAACTGCCAATTGGAAGTGGCAGGCAAGCGGTTGCTAAACATGTGGATAGTGCATCCAGTGGTTTGCTCATCTCGAGGTCCAGCGTCAGTTTGTATGAGGATGTCGCCGAAGGTCCCGTTGCAACCTTTGAAGTTCGTCCCAGCTTTGCCTTCGTGGAGGAATCGTTCGTGAATGTCCAATTCAAAACGTAACGAAATGGTCACAATCTATTTATCAATGGTACAACCCAGTTTCGGGTATTGACTCATCATAGTTATAACCCAACTGGGATGATCTCCTAGTATCATATTACTTCTCATACCTTATATGATCATTTGGGTTATCATACCCTAAGGTTTACCAATCATGATTCTAGCCAACAATAAAGTATCCAAGGACCCCATTATTGTTGGCATATGGCAGTGGGTCAAAAACCCTGTACCCCAGGTTCCCCTACCATTCAGCATTATTTTCCCTATTATTGTTGGTCATTACCCCCCTTTATTGGTTGGTTGATAGTGACCCAGCTCGCCATATCCCTAGCATTATCAACAACCCACCCCTTCACCAACCATGAACCAACAAAAATTCACCAAGCATTAACCAGCACTAAGTCAACAAGTACCACCAACCCACCCCTTCACCAGCCAGTCACACACCCACCCGCCACCAACGAATGGCTGGAAAATGCCATGCGGCAGGACCACGTGAACGCCCACTACGGTGGCAAGGACTTTGTCCGCGAGCTACGTGGAGCCACCCGTCCTGCACTGGGTGCGGGAATTCCATGGTGGTGAAAGGGCCAGGTGGTGATGGATTCCAGGGGGTTGTGGTGGTTAATGTTGGTTTCTGATTAGTATCTACCTGTTGGTTTCATCTATTTTCATTACTTTAGGGGGGTTACACTAATCAGAAACCAACATTAAATGTGGTTAATAAAGGGTTATAACCACCCGTGGTTGTATAAAACCCGTGGTTTATAGTGATTCCCGTGGTTTGCGGTGGTTAAATGTGATAAACCCGTGGTTATATAAAACCATTAATTCCACGGGTTTATGGTGGTTGGGGGGGAGAATTACCACGGGTTTATAGTGATTCCATGGGTTTATAGTGATCAATTGTGGTGAAACGTGGCTGATAAAGGGAGACCATGGTTAATGAACAAGAAAGTGCAACCATCGTAATTACAGTGATTAAATGTGGTGAATGAACCAGGGGTTTGATAATCATTGTAACAAACAAGAACGGTTAATAAATCATTAAATGATCTTCATCAACATGGCGGCATATACAACACACTACATCAATCCGCTAAAGCATGTTGCATTTTCCTTTTCAGCATGATTGCTAGTAATGGTTGGTATATTCATGATGTTTGAGAGTTCATGATTTTCGTCGATTTGTAGAGTTTGACAGACCCGTATTGGCACCAGCATTCATGATTTCGAGTGATTGCTATCATTGCTAAGCATTACTATTTTCATTAGAAAACACCATCAACCATGAACCATCACGATTGCTTGGCAATATGGCCCGCCCGTTAGCCAAGTTGATGAAAATGACTAGGGCAACTACCAGATCTGACTATGGGTCAGTTCACCCTGTACCCCTGGCGTGCCATCATCAACCATTGTTTTCCAACTATTATTGACCCATAATATTTAGTTATCGTTTCCCAGTAATCAAGTACCACTGGGGATGTCATAGTTATTGTTAGCCAGTGATTATTGTGACAAATAGTTTTAAAACCCAGAATAACCATGGTTACTATCCATCATCGACCATGGTTATTAATCATTTACCATTCTTAACCATGCGAGTGAGGCCCTGGCAAAAAAAAACATTAACCATGCTTCCTCCCCAGTTTTTTTGTCGTTACATCTTGATTGACCCAGGGCCATCTGGAAGACATGGCACATGGGCCGGCATTATCTCCTTGGCCTCGGCCCGGAGAACTCACCACGGGTTGAACTGCTTGAACTCCTTATTGCCAAAGTAACATGGCAACGGAAAATCCATGGCAACGGAAAATCCACCATTTATGCTGGTTTTACCTATACAAATGGTGACTTTTTGCTTCCAGGTTAGTTTGCCAGAGGGAACCGGTATCAACCAATGGGTGATTAAACCTGGTTGAACTGAGTGAACTTCTGCAACCAGTTGAATTCACTGGTTGGTTGTGATTGGTGCACCATTCACCTCAACTGGTTGAATCATCACCTGTATGACTAACCAATTTTTGTGCATCATGTTTTCCATTGATCCATCACCATTCACCTCAATCATCAGTCCGCGCATGTTGATATTCTCCCTTTGTAAATCAAAATAATCAATATCATTTGCCACAATCGTTCAATACCAGCCATCATTGGTACACACCATTCGCCACTGGTCGCTTCACAACTCCCATTTTCTGAATCTCCTTCCGGAACTTCTCAGTTACTTGTGATCCTTGCTCTCCTCTATTCTTGCTCTTTCTATCCCCTACACACTATCTCCTATTGTCGCTTTTGTCAGCTTGTTAGCTGATGAACCCCATTGACTACCAATAACTATCATTAAGCAACATTCAGCACATCAACACACCCCGCTCATTATCACCTGCTTATTAACCACTTGGTTTTTATCACCTCAACCACGGTACAAGTTACATCTATCACTTTTTACCCACGACAAAGCAACGCCATCATTGACCATCATTACTTATTAACCACTATGAACTACCATTAACCATGAAGTCCCTTAGTTCCACATTCTTTCCACTCCTCATGAGCCATCATCAGCCATCATCAGTCATCACCCATGGGTTCCACTTACCCATCACAAGTCACCACCATTCTCATCTATCATCAACCACCATGAACCATCATGATTCATCATTAATCTTCACAAGTCGCATAGCCATCATAAACCATCAACCATAGGTTCCACTTACACTAACCATCATTATTCATCATTAACCATCACAAGTCACCACCATCACCACCCGTTTCGCTGAGGTGAAGTTCTTCTGCCCCGGCAGCGACTGTGGTCTGCTCCTGGGCCGCCTCTGTGCCTCGATGGTCGCGCCGCACGAGGGTCGCGCCGACGACGTGTCGAACGACGACGATGCGGCGAGCTCGGAGGAGGTGGCAACGGAGCGGTGAAGAGTTGGGGGAAGGGTGGTGAATGATGGGTTAAGGGTGGTGAACTTCTTGAAAGTTGATGGGGAGTGGATGGGAGTTGACGGTGGTTGATGGTAGTGGATGGTTGGTTCCAAAATTTGAATTAAGGATGGTTAAAGGTTGGTGAGTTGGCAGCAGTAAGTTCGAGAAAACTGGCAATGGCAGCACGGTGGTTGAGGTTAAGGGGTGGTTAAAGGGCACATTGGTTGGCTAAAGGGTGGTAGATCCGTTGGTTCAAGGGAGGGTTGATGAACCAATTAACTCAGGATTGCTGCTAACAAAGTGTGATTCATGCATCAGCGGTTCACCATTCACAACATAGTTATCAGCCGCAGTCAGCCATAGCCATAGTTAATTCACATAGTTGACTCACATACTTGACAATACCTATGAATCATAACATACTTAACCATCAGATCACCACTAGTTGACCATAGCCAACCATAGTGAACCATAATTCAGCACTAGTTCCTATATATTAACCATAGTTAACCACTAGTGACTAGTTACCACTAGAGTTTATAACTAGTGAAGTAACCATAGTGAACCATAGTTCAGCATAGATATCAACCATATTTAACCACTACTTCCTTCCCACGCTTCATCCGTACCCCGTAGCCAGGACGCCGATGACGATCTCAACATGCAGCTGCTGATTGAAATCAAAGATTTGCGAAAATTTTAGCGTTCCAGCTGGGTGGAGATCAATAGATCAAGTGTAGGTTAAATGAATCATGACTCTAGTAATGGTTACGTATGGTAATTAAATGATGGTTAGTTGGCAATGATTCATTTGAGGTTGGGCAATCATGATTCAAAAAGGCTAATGGTAATGGATGAGTTATGGTGGTAGTGATTAGCAATGTTCATCCGTTTGGCAGGTTCGTAATATGCCTTTGGGTCTGTATTAGCCATCAATAGTGGGTATGGTAGCCAACAATCGTAATGATGGTACACCTGGGTAGAGGGTTTTGACCCACAGCCCTATGGGGAACCCCCAAAATGGTCAGTTTATTGCTATAAATAGCCTATATGGGACGATAGCTGGGGGTAGCCCTAGTTATGGCTTAAGCAACCAGCGTTTGCTATCATTATGAAGCACTAACTACCGCTAGCCGTTTACTACCGGATAACTGATCAACAGATCATTTGCCATTTTACCCATGGTGAGCGATCATGATTTACTGCTGGTTCACAAATGGGCAAAATCATGGCTAGTTGCAGCCAATGAACGGTTGCTGGTTCTGAATGATGACCATTTACCATCATCAACAGGCTTACTGACAACCGCTTAACCTTTGGTTCGCCATGATCAGCTGCCCTACTGACCGCTAGAACCACCTGGTGCTACCGTGCTAACGAAATAGTTCAGGTGGTCAGCATTAGTGTACCAAGCTGGCTGTTGGTTGGGAGGGACCGATTCGGATCCAGGAGTCTCCCCATGGCCCTTTAAAGGGGAAGCTACGGAACTACCAGGGGTTTCCAACTGCAAGGTACCAAGTAGCCAGCGAGTAGGTGCCCAGTACTTCACCCACAAGAATCCTCAAGAACTGTTTTGAATAAGCCTTCAAAAAGGCCTGTCAACCAGTCAATGAACCACCAATGAAGGTTGGTGAAGGTAACCAATGAAGGTAACCAATGAAGGTCAATTATCCACCAATGAAGGTCAACCATCCAAAATGTTGGTTAACCACTAAAAATCTTGGTTAAACAGGAATAAACGTTGGCTAACCATCAATGATCCTTCGGCGCTTAACACATATTCTTAGCCATTCATCAGCCATAATGAGCAGACCTTGGTGACCAGACCCTCCCCAACCCAGCTGGAGACTTCCGTTGCTTCGGAAACTGCTGTGACGAAAGACCGCTTGTCCTGAGACAGGTCCCATCATTCAGGATGGTCAAGAACGAATGATTGATGATCATCTCACCATCATCAATCACAGGTTACCAGCCAACAATGGTAGGAGGTGCTTGAAGAGTCGTCACTGATAGTTAACAATAGATGTCAATCATTTTGAATGATCATGAATATATCATCATGAAAAAAATGTTCAAGAATGGTTACTGGCTGATGGTTAAGTATGAGGGTGAAGAGGATTATGACCATGAAAAGAACGGTTAGGAACGGTTAAGCATCATAGTTGATCATTGCAGTCATTAGTGCTCAGTATCAAGTGATGGTACGATCACAATCATTTTTGTTACCAATGATTGATACTTAGTGCCAACCCTTGATCATGGTCAAGAATAATACAAATTAGCTTGCTAGATATCAACCACTAGTGGACGAATGGCCGTGATAATGGCTGTAGTAATGGCTAATAAAGCTATGATACCGCTAAACAATGGCTACAACTGTAATTTTCTCATTAATTATTGGCGGGTTGATCATGGCACCTGCCCATGCTTTCCAGGCGTGCCATGGAATCATGGGCACCTTGGCCCAACATTGGATCATCCTGGGTTAGCTAGTTCGCTGTGGCTCATTTTCACCGCCAGCATTTCTCAACGTGGAACACCCTTGCACCACTTACGGGTGGCCCAACGTTGAACCCGACGGCTGGTGACCAAAGTGCAGTGTCTTCAGCAACTGGTTGGAATCACCGGCGTTCGAAAAGGTCAGTCACGCAAATGGCGGCAGCCTTCGGCCCATCCTAAGCAGCTGCCCCCGACAGGATTCCAATTGAGCTCAGGGAAGGTGCCAGCAATCAATGGCAGGGGGCATGCCTATTGCTGGCTCTATTTTCCAGCCATCTAGGACTAGTTGGTGTTTTTTGACATTTATTATCTTCCAATATGTGTTGGTTGATTCAGTGATGTTTTTCATAGGGGTCCTTCAACCATCAACCCTAAGATTTGGACCATAAAAAATCCCAGCCATGCGCCAACGGCAGCTAGTCACAGCAGTTACGGCAGGGGCTACCGGCTGAACAGGGTTCCACGGAGTGGAACTCCCCAACTGTGTAGAACTGCTCAGCCGTTGTTCAAATCGCCTGGGCACCGCGGTGTGCGACGCGCGGAGTGCGGCGCCGGGGTCGACCCGGCTGACGGCTGGACCCGCCGAGC
>VSDK01022536.1:331994-343383 GCA_009767595.1 Symbiodinium kawagutii
ACCGCCATCAGAATCTCTCGAAAGAATGGTGGTGAAGTCATGGTTGGTAGTGGTTAGTACTGGTGAACAGCGGTGAATACAGCGGTTATAACTTTTCTGAACCATTCCAATCTCTGTGACCCGCTTGCGTGTTCGTTTTTAAGTTTGCTAAGTTCTCAAGACTGTGATAGAGAAGAATCACAGTCACTATAAACCATGGTTAGCCACTAATTAACCATGGTGAGAACCATTGTCATTGATTCAACAAACTGGAGATCAATACGCACAATTGATCACCATGAAATTCAGCCACACTTAGTCGCCTACCGCCAGCTGACCGGTAAACCTCAACCAGCTGACGCGTCATCGTCGCCACGGCCATGACCTGACGTGCCAACCCGTGGCGGTTGCTGCGTGAGGGCCCGCCCTCCACAAGCCACGGGGGGCACTCGGCAGATCGGTCCCACGAGCGGCGAAACTCCGCGCGAAAATCACCGCTATGCCCAGCAGTTGCCAGGTGCGGATCAGTTGTGAAGCCTCACCTGTAGCAGTGGTGCCCTCTGGTTATAAGTTGGTTTATAACCCCTATAACTGGTAGTTAACCCAATTTAAGTTAGTTACCAACTTAGTTCAGTGGTTGGGGGCCCACCTTGTAGCAGTGGTGGTGCCCCATGGTTATAAGTTGATTAAGATTCGCCATTTAACAAGCTGGTTTTATCTACCACAACTAGTAGTTACCCTAGTGACCAACAAATCGCTATCTTGGCCCCGGTCCCTTGTAGCAGTGGTGGATTGATGGCTGGGCTGATGCTTTGATAGCGATGTTGGTGACAAAATTCCAAGCGTTCAACCGTCAAAGGATCCGCTTTTGATCGTGCTTGGTGGCGATCCTGGCCGGCGCCGATACAGATGGTGAACGTTAGACATTTAGAAACCCTGCTGGTTGATGGTAAATCACCAGCTGGTTGGTGGTTTCAAAGATTTTTTCCCTAGTCTTTACCAACAAATGGTTGGTTGACGAATATTTTTCATATAGGCCGTTCAACCACCAAGCAGCCAGTTTTTTGTGCTGAAACTACTGCTGGTTTCAAGATGTGGGATCTACGATTGCTTGGTTACGCGGTTCCTGCATGGTGATTTGTCCAGCCTGGGACTGGGCAACCAGCCTTCAACCACAGTTGAACCACAGAATGGTACCCCCCCTGGTTGAAAGTTGGTGAAGACAAGGCTATGGGTCAAGCAGTTCACCAACCAACTTTCGTGGGGGATTTCCACCAACAATTTCATAGAAAAAACCATGGTTAATAGTAGGGGAACCAGGGGGACTAAGGGTTTTGACCCACTGCCATATCTACCCTAAATGCTGGCTGCCCCAGCTACGAGTTAAGTTTACAGGCCGGCATTACCTCTCTGTAGCCACAACCGGGCGATCAGAATCGGAACGGCGCTGCTGATTATCATTGGAGGTGCCAGGCCGAAAACAGCTGGATGATTCCTTAAGGCTACCAAGCAAATGCACGACTATTTGATTGACCAGCTTTAGTGAATTCAATGGTTTGGTGCTGAAATCATCCTTTATTTAATGCGTTTACTACTATACTACTATTTAGTACTAAGTACTTTGAACTAGCCTTAGTTATTGCCAGTCAAGTCCAGAACTAAATGTGATCTTCGTTCCTTCTCATCCGTAGCCCATCCCAGTGGATTGGCCACATCTACCACCCCGGCGAAGCGATCTCGGTGGCCAATACCTTTACAATGACTCACCAAGCACTGACTTATTGGCAGTATCATGAACCACCATTCACCAGGTTGGTATCATGGCAAGGGTTGGTATAACCAGGCATCATCGCTCATTTTTATCAGGACCAGGCTTGTTTGACAAGGTTCATGATAGCGATGGTAGCCATGGCTGGTATCAATGGCTTGGTACAACCATAACCCATGCTTAGCATCATCCATTAACCAAGTCAACCACCAGTACCTCTCATGAACCAACCAATACCCTGGCAACAGCTCTCTGGCGAATGGCGCCGGGCGAGCGCCGACATGACTGGGATCCTACTGCCCGATCCGCGGCAGTGATCCACCACGGCAGTGATGTCACGGAGCACGTTTTCGCGATCCAACGGTTATTTACATCTTCATTTGGGTCCAACTGGTTATCATTTGGCTGGTGGTTTGAAACAGGTTTTCCATAGGGGATGATAACCACTATTTAGTGATAGGGAATGATAAGCAACAATAGTGGTTAAACAACTACCATTGGTGGTTTTAAACATTTATGATTTTCCCAGGTGATGATTCACAAACGGTTTGTTGGCTAATAGCCAGTCATGTGTTCTCTGTTTTTGTTTTGCATATGTTTTTGTGCTCAAACTTATTTGGTCAAAATTTGGTGGTTTCCGCTTTTTGCCCCGACCAGGGTTAAAAGAGTACATAACGGTCCCCTAACCATCGGTATTTGTAGACACAACAGCAAGTACGTGTTTACAATGCGTGTTTCTTTTGATAGTGATAATGATGTATGTATTTATTTGGTTGTTGATTTACTTATTTGTTATTGTTTTCTTTCGTTTCTTTATTTATACGTCTATTTATTGATTGATTGATTGATTGATTGATGGATTGATTGATTGATTGATTGATTGATTGATATATGTGTTTGTTAGTTGTTTAAGTGTTTTTTATTGAGATATGTATTCATTTGTTTTTCTATTTATTTATTTATGTGTTTACATGCATTGTTTGGCTAAGATTGGCTGATCATATTTGATGACTAGGAGATCCATTGATGTGACCAGTCCACACATATCGACGAACTAACTTTGTTCACGTCCTGGTCTTGTGTGATTTTGTTTCTTGTTGTTTCACCATATTTCTCCCACATCACTAAATGTATCAACACATGATTGGTTGGTTGATTGATGTTCTTAATAGGACTGAAACCGCCAACCATATACTTGATTGAAGTAGACAGTGGTCCTTCGCGTCATGGGGTCATACGCGCTAGCTCACGACAACGACTCTTCGACCTCTTTACGATCTACTAGTGATAGCAACTACTGATGCCAGCAACGTTGATAACTTGTGATGTTAGCATCTGTGACTTACCGGTAGTCATGAAATCAGAATCATTCCATAACACTAATCACGTGATGATAAACACTGCCTTGCAGGTTTTCACACGCTTGCAAAGGGCAACCTGCAAGGGGGCAACACTATTGACATGCGCATGTCAATGGTTCAAGCACCAGCTATCGGAACAATTCCGATGCCAGGACCCCGAGTGTTCTTAGTAAAGCCAGCTCCTCTCAAGAACAACCCACCACGGTAAAGCCACCTGTGTCATCGCTGGTACGACTCACTGCCGATCACACGAACGGAACTTAGGGCCGGCTGTCAACAGCGGTGCGACCAGAAAATCACGTCACGCTGCGGTCGTTGGTTCGTGTTGGGAGAGTCGGAGCGGTTCACCATCGCGAGGTGAACAACCCAACAGTTAGCAACTGGTCAGTGATGTGATCACCAGGGTTGCCATGTGATGATTCAGTCGTGATGGCTAAGTGGTTGGTGCTTTCAAGTGGGTAATGCTTCAGTACTGGCTACTGAGCAATGCGGGTTGTTGCAATGGTAAATCTCCTGCTTTGTACTGTAGTTGTTCACCATTGGATGAACTGTGTTTAGGTACTGGCTCATGACGAACAAGGAATGGTGATCAAGATTGTGCTATCTCGAGATCAACCGTTGTCAATCAACACCAACCAAAAAGAATCAAAACCAACTGTAATCAGCCAATGATCATCATAAACCGTAATCAACCAACAATAGTGAGTGGCTTTGTTGGTGACTTTGTTAATAGTTGTGCTTAAAAAGCACTATGAAACATGATGAAACCACCAAGAAGTGACATCATCATTGGTCAATCATAGTTGCAAACCATGTTTAACGGTATGTCCCATGATCTAACCATGAACCAAACATAACCCAGCAGAACCGACAGCATGTTGACAACCATACAGTGAACCAACAACCAACATGGGTGCTGGTCAAGGGTGGGCCGCTGGTACACGGTACGTATGCTATTGATCATTTCTGGTGATCAAAACTAAATCATTCGTACTAAATCATTAGTTGAATCAAAGCAATCATTTCTTTGACTTGGATTTAATCAAAGAATATTAGTTTAATCCAAGATCAATAATTTTGAACCTCTCACAACCACCCTATTTTTGGATCAAAAAAAATTGATCATTTTCCACCAAGGATTGATTTCACTGAATTGTTAGTTCAATATGTGTTGATCAAGGTTTTTTCAATGATTGATCCTTTGTTTAAATTCACCTGCAATAAGCCATCTCTAACCCATCTAATCGGCATCAATAACCCATCTATGCTATGTTTGAGTCCGCTGGTGATGACGGCGATGTGGTGCCGAGCCGAACTGCCTGCAGCGCACCGTCGTCGACTCGTTCCGCTGGAGCTTCCCCAGGGTCTACGCTTCGTTGTCGCAGTGCAGAGCCCTCCACGGTGCCAGGTCATCACTGGCACCCTCGGGGGCCCCTGCAGTTCGACTCGAGAACGGCCCTGCAGTTCGTTTCCAGCCGTTTTGGACGGTCACAAGGGATCAGCCTGGCATAGCCTGGCATAGCCTGGTGTGGGTTAGATAGCTGGGGCATCAAGCTTGCCTAGCAAGAAGATGGCCAACATCAAGTGCTTTGATTAGAAGAACAGCTCTTATGTGTTCATGATCTGCCCCATCCTACCATCGCCAACCGCAGCCTACCTTGACGCTTGCAACGCCTTGACTTAGCAACGACAAGCACAGCACCATGAGCGCCTGCTCAGTTTATCAACGTCGGTGCTGGCTCTGCTGGCACCCCATTGTTGCAGGCTTGCCAGTCCACAACTGGTTACACCAGGGGAGTTGTAGCCAGTGCCTGGGTACTCGGAGAAATGCCGGCGATGGCGCGGCTCAATTGTT
The DNA here is from genome assembly GCA_009767595.1 of Symbiodinium kawagutii. NCBI lineage: Eukaryota > Dinophyceae > Suessiales > Symbiodiniaceae > Symbiodinium > Symbiodinium kawagutii. The sequence goes on from VSDK01022536.1 coordinate 336,958, forward strand.
TGGTGGCTTACTGCCACAGTTTCTTAGATGTTGAGTCTTTTGGGGGGATTAGATGGGTGAACACCACCCAATTAAAATCAAAGCTTTAGCAAGGGATCTAGAAGCCAACAAGATTAGCATAGTTAGTGGTTGACGGCTAGTGGTTAATGGCAAGTTGCACTACCATTGTCATGCCTAATCATTTCTTCATGAATCATGGCATTAGTATCCTGAGCTTTCCAGCATTGTACATGCACATCAATTTCAGCTTCAACTAATTATATCATGGAGCAGTTGCTATATTCACCCCTGATCAGAAAAGAGTGGCGTTTGGCCATTTGGGCTGGGTGTAACTTTGCCAGGTCTTTTCTTTTCAGTTGCGGGTGTGGTGATTTCCTATCTCCTCAGGAGAGCTTAGCCCCCGGGTGAAAATTTCAGATTGTTTTTTTTTTGAGCCCTAGGCTGTTTTTTCCCTTTGCTGTACATATTGTTCATCTCATGACATTATATGCTAGCAATGCTATATGCTGGTGAGAAATGGTTCATGTTAGTCAGGGTTCGTTAATCAGGGTTGACGCTTAAGGGATTGGCTAATCAAACTATATCAAACATTATCAAGCTACATAGTTGATTGCAGTGTGACTGCCTTTCCATGGTCATGGTTGTGGTTGGTAAGAATGGTTGGTATGCTACATCCCGTTGATATGGTCAATACTGCCGAAGTACATCGACCTGTGCATAAATGACCGGATAATACTGCACTTATGCAAGGCTATACCCTCTGGCAAACCAACATAGCAATGGAAAATACACCAGAAATTGATGATTTACCCGGGCTTTTGTGCACAAAACCATGGAAAAAATCCAGCCAGCCATGTTCGTTTACCTACTGGGTACCATCCCGTCAACACCTGACCATCCAGAGCTATATCCATAGGCAACCCCAGGCGATCTCATAGGAAACATCCATTCACCAGGAGCCGAGCCAAGGCAATTTGGTGCTTTCTTAAAATAGGGGTACCCCCCAATCATCCATTAGTAATCATTTATAGTAATGAACCAACCATTTTGGGGGCCCCCCATTTTGAGAAACCACCATTTTAGCATATTTTAGCATAGATGATGGTTCTGGTATCCCAAAGTTTTGAACAGCCTGATCTGTGTTGCTGTACTTGCGTGCTCTTTTTGAGGCTGGCCGAAGCTACCTATATGCTGACCCCACTCAGCACATGGTCAAATATGCATTTGTATAGTTGGTACCTCCAGGTGTTGTTATTGACTATCACAGCCACAACATTCTTTATCGTTGGCGATTGCAACACTTCACGAGTCACAACATTCTCACAGGATGCCGCCAAAAAATCATCCAATGCTGACAGCAACTGCCCCTTACCACGAGTCCGGCAGCCCATCAACCCGAAGCATTTGGATGTTTCTCAAAATATGGGATCCCCAAAAATTGTTGGTTGTTTACTTTAAATTGTTGGTTTCTTACTATAAATGATTGGCTTCTTACTATAAATGGTGGGCTTCTTACTATAAATGGTTGGTTTTTACTCTAAATGGTTCATATTTTTACTATAAATGGTACTCCTTCATGGCTTGAGAAAGCCCAAGCACTTGGATGTCCCTAGCGCAGCGTCACGGGTCACCACCGGGGAACCGCACCACGCCGCTGTTGGCTCAGACGGCGAGCCGTTTCTCCGACAGAGTCGAGAAACCCCAACCGCCGCGGAGATATCATGTGGAACAACACATAGCCAGGCTGCCTTGAGATATTTCCTATGAGTTATGTGCACATATTCTTATATCTATATACTTGTTTACTTATTGATTTATTTGTGTGTGTGTTGATTTATATATTTATTTAGTTATTTGTTTACTTATTTATTTACATGGCATGTTCTTCGTATATGTTTGTAAATGTTCAATGCGTATATTTGTGTTTTCCGATACACATGTATGACATGTTCATTTAATGATGCTATCCACAAGATTTATCAACACGTGCAGATGATTCTTGATGTCAAAGGTTTCAGTAGATCTACATGCACTGGCATACATGTTGAGATGTTTGCGTGCATCTATGCCTTTCCCTGATGGCTGATGATGGTTGACCATCACTCCTGCATGAACCATGAGTAGCCAACCTGGAGGTTGATGAGTGTCCTTGCAAGAAGGTGTGGATATCCGTCATTGGCTTCTTCATCAAGATGTCAAGGATGACCATGATCAATTCTTGCAGCTTAGTATGATCAATTCTTGCAGCTTGGTATCCACCATATTTGGGGCACGTCAACCTGCCATTGTAGCCACGCAGTGGGAGCCTGAAAAACGAAAGAGCCATGCTGCCCATTGGCAGCGATTCTCCACTGATGTCGAGGCCGGTTTTGAAAGATTCTCCGCGTCGGTGAAACACGCTGGTAGTGCATGGTGAATGGATGGTGAGTGATGTTTCATTGATAGTTAAACGATCGTTATTTGATGGCTTAGAACGGTTGATTGATCGTTGACGATGCTTTGTTTGATGCGAAAATGATGGTTGCGTGCCGGCCCGTGGCGAATGATGGCCAACAAGATGATGGCTAATGATGTGGGAGCGAATGGCAATGACGCACAGTTCATGGCCTCCACAACGAACTTTGTGTCACCATCGTGACAATCGTCATCACCAGCAAGTCTGAGACCAACCATTGCTCTAAACCACCATGAACCAACCAACCATCCGTTCCCATCAGGTGAACCAAACATGATTCACCGGCAAGATCATGAACCATTCCCATCACCATTGGCTGGCTGGTGCTTGGGCAAGGAGTCAGGGGCCTCCATATTTTGATACGGAGCTACCAAGAGTGGCCAAACGGTAGGTGAACCAGTCATTTTTTCCATCAAACACCCATCATCGACCAGGTATAAACCAGCCTTTTTTCGCAGACCATTCTCCCTCAACCAAGTCATTCCTGGACCATTCCCCAATTCCCACTACCACTAATCAACCACCATTCATCATTATCAACCACTTCTGATTCATGTGCTCAGATGTTCAATGCACTGTTTGCGGGGGAAAAGTCATTATCCACCACCAACCACTATGAAGATCCACTTGCCAACCAGCACCACTAAACCAAGCACCAACCGCTATTACAACTACTACTTACCAGCTGGCTCTTGACCGATCCAGCCCCACCAGCCAGCCATTACCAGTGAACCAGCCATGTAACCAGCCATGTAACCAGCTATTAACCAGCCATTAACCAACCATAAACCCACCATTTTTTTTTTTTACCCACCATTAACCAGCCATTAACCAGCTACCAGCGAACCCATCTGACCACCAGCCGCAGCTCCAGCCCCGCAGCCACCAGGGATTGGTCCACTTTGGCCACCGCGATCTTCTCCTCGGCCCTCGCCTCGCATCTCATGTCCAGGCGCTCCGCGGAGCGGAGGGTCCTGGAGACATGGCGAGCTGAGACAGCCGCAGTTCACCAACCAATAACAATGGTTTAACCAACAATAGTAGTGGATAATAACCAGGTTGGTGAATGATGGGGAACATTAGTGTTTAATAGTTGGCGAATTAATACCAATGACTAGCTAGTTGATGGTTAATGATAGGGGATAATAACCATCAATAGTAGTGGATATACCAGCTATATATGGCTATGGGTCAATAGTAACCAACCAATTTCATAGGGGGTTCTACCCAACAAACTATAAGGAAAACAGCCTGGTTAATGATGGGGAACCAGGGGGACTAAGGGTGAACTGACCCACTGCCACATGGCAGTTTGTCAGAGGATTTTTCTGGAAAACAACCATGGAATTTTGCGGGAAAACCATCGGATTGTAGGGGGGAACCATGGTTTCTCAAAATAGGGAGCCCAAAAAAAGTTGGTTACGCTCGGGATCTAACATAGCGATGGAAAAGCAACATTTTTCTAGGGAAACCCTGGGAGCCCAAAAAAAGTTGGTTAGCTACCAATAAATGACTAGTTGGTGGTTTCGATCATTTTTGATTTTCCCTCGTAGTTATTAACAAATGGTTGGTTGACTAAGATTTTTCATACGCGGCTGCTGGGGGTGTGCTCCAACATAAGGGAAAGGGAAAGGGTAAGATTTTTCATAGGGGTTGAAACCACCAACCAGATGATAACTATTGAACGATTTAGGGCTACCCCTATTGGGGAAACACCCACATGGCGGTTTTCCATAGATTTTTTAAGGGGAAAACTAAGATTCTGTACGAAAAACATGGAGTTTACTGGGAAAGCATGGGAAATCATGCGAAATCAGCATTCTCTATAGGGGATCAACTTGCGGTTCATAGGAGGTATACTTTGGTTCCACCTTGGTTGATTGATTTTGTAGGAGAGTATAGTGGCTCACGGTGGGTTTAAGAGGTGCATGATATCGAAGAATCGACGGAAATAATGGTTAAACAACTATTAAAGCTTCAATAACTACTACATGGTGGTTTCTTGAGCCATTGGGAGCCCAAAAAATGGTTGGCTTGCAACTATAAATGATTTATTTTGATTGATTTTGGGTGTACCACAAGAAACCTCCAGCTAGTTTCAAAATAAAGCACCAAAATCTACTCTGACATGGATTTCAGTAGGTTAAATTGATCCAAATTTGACGTGAATGAACCAATTTCATCGAAAGGTCATTCACTAGGTTGAATGCGGAAAAGCATTCGGTGTTGGCCAAAGAGGCCATTCAATCCGACCATGATTTCACCAAGGAACAGTACTACACTCCAGTGATTAGTATAGCTGCCTTGAGAATTGATCAGTGGTGGATTTTCCGCCATGTGAGATCGCCAAAAGCTACCCAACATGAAACCTCATTCACCACAATTGAACCATGACTGGTTTGTGGTTTCGATCATTTTACATGTTCCCTAGTAATTATTCACAAATGGTTGGTTGACCAAGATTTTTCCAAGAAGTTAAAACCACCAACCTGATGATGACTATTGAATGATTTAGGGCTACCCCTAGAAACACCCACATGGCGGTTGACCATGGCGGTTCAATCCATCTGGTTGAAGTGTGGAAGGATTAAAAACCACCTGACGAGTTCAGCGCGCATGCTTCAACCATCGCCATCGGCAACCATCAAACCATGGGCCAGCAGCGAACCCGCGAGGCTCGTCTTTGGTGATTCCATTTGGGCACCTGGGCAGCACGGTGTGGCTATGGGTCAAGCAGTAAACCAACCAACTCGTGGGGGATAATCACCAACAAAAACAGGGAAACCATGGTTAATGATGAACCAGGGGGACTAAGGGTTTCGACCCACTGCCATATTGCCCATCAATTTCATACCGGATGATTGATCATAGTGGTTACTGGCTAACTAGCTGGTTAATAGTTCATAATAGGGGATAATAGCCAACAATAGTAGTGGATATACCAACTGTAATGGCTATGGGTCAATATGAACAAGCCAACTACTGGGGGATAATCATCACCAATACTAGGGAATACAATGATCAATGATGGTACACCAGGCGCACAGGGCATTGACTCCGCAGCCATATAACGATTTGTGCATGTCTGTGATTCATCTGCTTTTGCATGCATCATGCAGATGTTGTACATGTGTATGCTGATGTTATGCATGAGCAGCGGTGTGTTCAGAATAAGTTCTGGTGTAGCATCGTTGCACATTTGCAGTATTTTGATGACTCTGCGTGCCATCGGTTCCAGGATGTGGTAACTTGTTACAAGCACACCCATGGCACAGCAAAGATCAGCACCTCCAGTGAGGCTCAACTGATATTACCACGCCCCGATTGATCCTTGGGGGGGTACCACTGTGATCCACTGGCTAGGTCTAAAGATCTGTGCTATCCCCAACCACCGTTGACCACTAGGCATTTATAACCTGCTCTAAGCGTTCTTGGTGGCAGCCAGTGGGCTCAATCAACCACTTTTCTGGCGGTTGGGAGCCAAGGGTCTCCATATATCCCGAGCTGAAGGGCTCTAAGGAGTGTTCTGCCCAGATGGTAGTTTTATCATTTTTTTGGACATGATCACAATATTATAAGGGTTTGCTGCTATTGGTCATTGACCATGGCCATGAATGCGTCAGATGCCACCCCTTGAAACATTCAAGAAGTGTACAAACGGTACAGTAACACTGTAGCAAGAACCATCAACCATGGGTGATGATTGACGACCATTATATCATCAACGGTTATGACTCACATGCCACCGATGCCTTATGATTGGTATCACTGCGGGGCTTGCTTGCGCGCAAACCTTAGGCTGCAGGCAGCCTTCGAAGCCATCAATTGTGTCACCATTTCACGGGCATGAAAAACCAATAAACCATCCGTTTAACTACTATGAATCATTATTCACCCCTATTCAACTGCATAACAGATCACTTAATCATCCGTATATCGAGAGAGAGAGAGAGAGTAGAGAGAGAGCGGTT
>VSDK01022536.1:343425-371977 GCA_009767595.1 Symbiodinium kawagutii
GAGCGGTTCGCCCCAACTGTCGCTGCTGATTGTCCTTGATCCCCCATGGCTTCCCCGCCGCCAAACGGTGCTCGGTGCGAGACTGCCATGAGATTCCCTATTGGCGATGAGCCCCTAGTGTTAACCACCATTGGGCCCCTGTAGTGAACCACTAAGGTCACTGGTGTCACTAGTTTTCCATCACTGGCTGCTTCGGAGGGAGCGGTTGGGAGCCAGGGGTATCCATAGATCTACAAGGAAGCAATTTGGAGCTACCAGGAGCGTCAGCTAGCACGTAGCTACCAGGTGAACCACGAACCAATTGGTTTATCGTCAGTTTAATGGCAATGTCAGCTTTTTCCCATCATTTCAACCACTTGTTACCCCTTCAAAAACTCAGCCCAGCTAGGGTCATTGGTTGTCACGGTCGCACTATGGTTTCCCCACCTTTTATAACTAGGAACCATCATTATCCTTCATGAAAAATGATATTCACCATGAAACCATCATTGAAACCATCATCGAAACAATTGTTTCATGACGGATTTATTGTCATTCATGCATTTTCCTGGTTGATACTCATGGTTTTCACTATCATCTTCCCTTCCGCCGGGACTGGCCACAGACTCGAAAATGTTGGGAGCAATTGGATCCCCACACTGCCACCAGCATGGAACCACCATGGCTTCGCCGAGGAAACGTTGGGCTTCGAAAAGCCACCAGAGCCTGCGCGCGACACCTTCGCGGCACAGCCTCCACAGAAGCTCTCAGAGGACGGAGCAACGGGAGGGGGTTAGGATGAGGTGCTTGGGGTAGGTTGGAATCTGTATAGATAGTTAGTACTTGTAGATTTAGATAGTTATTACACACTTGAAAGGGTATTTATATTTTTATTTTGATATTTAGATTTATATATGTATATTTATCTATTTGTTCATTTACATATGTCTGAGATTAATGAAACTTGCAAAGGAAAATGAATGCTTGGTCATATCAGATATAGATGGCCTAGCATGGCGCTATCAAAATTCGCACACGTAGTCAGATAAAAAATTTTGTGTGTATCAGCAGCAGAGATGTGTTTATATTCAGATGCGGTTATATATACCAAGAGTTGTGGATATACACATTATGACGAATATGGATGAGCACAACGGATAACTGCAATATTACTTTAGCAAATAGGCCTAGAAGGTAGGTTGTAAAGCCCTATCACCACAGTTGGTAGATACAAACAGGGGATGCTCATCCCAAGTACTCACTTGGTTGCAGCCACTGACTGCAGTTGGTTGATAGGTACTTGCTGGTAAATGATTCGTGAAGAGCCATCAGCCTTCACCATCATTAACAAGCCATGGATTGACCAATCATAATTAATGGGAAGTCACTGACTAACTTCAATAGCTAAGAACCATGGTGAATGGCAACAAAGTTTGCTTTCTGAAGGTTGGTTGATGATTATTGGTTAACTATGACTGGGTACAGCCACGTACTGCTTGATGTTTACTGTGCTTTCGGGATTAGATGGGTTTACCATTTTTCTTTGGGTCAATACTGACCAAATAGCAAAGGGGTAGGTGAACATCCCAACAAAGACTAGTTTGGTCATTTAAGGAATGTTCATCAGGAGTACCGGGGTTTGGCCCCCTAAAAGATCCAATGTTTAGCACTGTGAAAGCTACCGAGTAACAAAAAGAGATATACTATTTTGAGATATTGGTGGTTTAAGCTTTTTGATTTTCCCTGTTAGTTATTGATGAATGGTTGCTTGACTCATATTTTTCACAGGGGTTGAAACCACCAACCAGTTTTTCTTTGGGTATGGATCATAAGGCTCATCACGAAGCGTTCCAAGAATGGATGAAGAGTCCTGTTCAAAAACGGCCGTTGATGGCACGATCCCAGAATGATGAAGGCCATAACCAACAGTAATCAACGTACACATTCTTAAGGCAGCGTAGCCGCTTTGCCCCTCCGATGGCAGTCTACATAGCAAAAACGAATGGTGTGGGTTAATGAGTGTGTGTGAGTATCGTAAAATATGTTCTTTGAATCAAACACTAATATAGTACATCAATTTTGTTACTGGCATAGTTAGTTTATAGTTATTATTGCTTATCAATACAAAACGGTGCAACTGCCACAGGTAGCTATCAGTGGTTCTAATTTAGTGGCCGGTGGTGATGAACTAGTGGTCAATTTGACTAATGATAGCTAACAACAAAGAATAGGTTTAAAACAATATAATCCTTTTGACCTATTGTTTGGTTGGAGGATTGACCAAACTTAGTATAGTAATAGCCACCTTTTCGTATTAATGGCCAATGATTTAAAACAACACAGTCCTACTGTTGACCAACGATCACTAACAAAAACTGGCAGTGACGTAATACATTCGCTGCTGGGAAGATTAATCGGAACAAGGATATTGCTGGCTGAGCATCCATGGTCACCAGTAGTCATTTGGTTGTTTCTGCAGCCATTGGGAACCTTCAAAAATGATTGTATTATGAGCATAGATGGTTGGTAAAGGATGACTTGGGGGTACTTTAATAACACTGGTGAAAAACGTTGGTTAATAACATTGGTTGATAACATTGGCTTTTGAGAAACAACCACTTCGGTTTCTCCACCAACGCTGTATCTCCATAGCTGCTTGCTTTCCCAACCAAAGCTGGGGATGGGTCGGGGGGATCGACGATTCATGGATAGCCACATTTTAGCAGTCAACGAGACACATTGTTGGCGATTGTTGCCACGATTCATCCCTTCGTTCCCAAAATCATCATGCAACCATGGTTTGCTACCCACCATCATGAGTCACCACATTTTCCTCTCTTCGCATGTTTGAAAAATGAACATTGTTACAAACCATCAACAAGTGCGTGTCCACCTTCACCGGTCGCGAAGCATCACTAGTCTTTGCGCCACCACTGTTGATCACCACTAGGCTCATTACCAACAGCCTCGCTTATCCCCACCACATCCCGGTGGTACATCCCCATCCTCAGCACATCTCTACCACGGAGCACAGGTAAAGGCTGGCATGCGACGAGCCACTCAGGACACCTTCAGGACTGGGATTGGGAGGAGGTCACCATGGCTGGTTCAGCTACATTATAGAGGTCAAATGGGTTGGTTCAGCTACCTTATATGGGGTTATAGGGGTTGGTTTAGCTACAGTCTTTTCGAAAATGATCCAACGATTCAGAACCCGCAGGGCCCAACGGGGATGTCATCATCTTTGGACATGATGATGATGGTGTTTTTCTTTGGTACATGCTTATTCTATCACTAGAGATTATACAACCCTGCCCTTGGGACATGATGATGCGTATTGTAAAACTACTAAGAGTTTTAGTTTCACCAGGGTTGCCGAGAACAGAACTGATAATGATGATAAGTAAAGTGATGAGTTGTTAGTACAGTGGTTGCTCGGTGAATATTCCTTACAAATTGACATGAAATGATTGAAGTAATTGAAAAACACTATTAAGAATTGATGTTGTTCATGGACATTAATGAAAGTGATACTAGTTCTGAATAGTGGTCATGCATTACAGTTGAAAAGGTAAGAAACAGCGACAAAAATTAGTTGAGAATGAAGTGATTACTAGCTGATTGCCATTGATCATGTTAATGACATCAGCATGTAATACAATGATGATGGAACGAAGATGAAACTTGATATTACTAGTGAAGCTTAAGGGAAATAGTTGGATAGGCACTATATAATGACAACTGGGAGCCAATGGTGTGTGTGTGAGAGATTACTGTTGTCGATAATCATCTATCATCATTCATAGTGATAATAATCATTCATAACGATAATCGTGAACGGATTGTAGTCTTTAGTACCAGTAGCATTGCAAGCTTCAATATCTATTGTGACAATCACCAGCTACAATTGATATCAATAGTGATTATCACCTACTGTCACCTACTGTCACCTACTGTCACCTACTATTAATTCGAATAGTTGGATAGTAACCAGTAGCCAATGGTAACCAAACTATTGAACGCCAGCTCTGAAGAAACCATGGTACAGAACAGATTCAGTGTTGGCACCCAACTCCTTGCTCATTAGTGCCTCTAGCTACTAATTGGGCTTCAATAGTCGTAGTGATGAATATGCATCATAATGATTATATATGTTCAATAAAAATGCAAACTAGCTAAACTAGTCAATCTCCAATCATGGTAACAATGATGATACGGAACAGATGTCAAGCGTCTAAATCTGCAATGCAGTTTCTCACACTGGATGATCCAACTGTCTCATATTTACGATAGCTTCAATGAATCCTCCTGGGAAATCTGGACTAGAGTGGCGCAGCTCGCACTCGCAAATTGCTGCACATTGCCATCCTCCCATCATAGCATTGTGATCAGGGGCATGTTGGTGAGTTATGATGGCTCATCATGGTTGATTGTGATGGTGATGACTTTGGATGTTTTGTTGAGAAGTATGAAGGCTAATACTGGCTCATTGGGATCGTCAATTCGCTCGTCAACAGCGGTAGTTGGGTGACTTTTTCTCAGCGGCTGATTCCAGGAAGATTGTCCCAGCGTGGCAGTTCCTTGGTTGCAACTCCCATCAGAGTTGTGGCGCCCGGGTGAGTCTCGAAAGCTATCTTCGAGCAGGAAGCCTTTTATGTGGATATTAGCCCCTAGCCGCTGTCGCTGATCACAAGTCACTACTGACCAGGAATTCTTCACCCATTTTCACTGTTGGTTGTAACCACCAATAAGAATCAAGACGGCTCGTTATCCAATCACCAATTGTAGCTTATACAAACCATGAACAATTAGTGAGCAAGATTAGTTTCAGTACTAGTTATTAACCATTAGTCATTAACTTTTAGTTAACTAATATTCATTATTAACTATAGTTATCACTATTAGTCATTATTCACCACCATTAGCCAACCACCAAGAACTATCTAGTCTAAGCACTCGTCACTCTTCGCTGCTGGGCACTGGCCCAGGTTGGTGAACGATCTGGTGGTGGTGCTCTACTTCACCTACAGCATTTCCTACAACCTGCCGATCCCTCCGTTGCTGAGACCGGTGCCGTTACAGTTGTGATGTTTGCAGTAGTGGATCAATGGTTGTTGGTGATACAAGCTGGGCCTCCAACCACTTAAAGGTTGGTTTATAGCTAACTTTACTGCTTAACTACCACTTATAGGGATTGAACTCACCCAACTCATAACTGCTCGGGGTCCGCCTTGTAGTTGTTGATGGTCATCGTTCAGGTTGACTACCCATGCGCTGAATGGATCACTGATTACCCATGAGTTGCGTGGCGGATCCCTAGTCTTCCCGGACGCCTTTGTAGCTGCCCAGTGGTTGGTATGACTTCGCTGCGCACCACCATCGAATGTAGGTGGCATTGCTCACCCAGTAGAGCAACACATTGCGCAACGCAGAAAATGAAGGATTCGCAGGAATTGCAGGCAAATTGCATAGCCACTTCGGATATAGATTGGCACACTAGACATAGACATAGACGGACTCTTTTGGCAGTGGGTCAATACCCCGTACCCCTGGTTCCCCAATCATTAACCATTGTTTTCCCTATTGTTGGTGATTCTCCCCCACTAGTTGGTTGGTTAATGCTGATCCATAGACACATGGGTACATATCACATACCTCTGCAAACAGAATGGCTCTCACCACAGTGAGCTTCAAACAGCTTCGGCGCCCAGAGACTTGACAGCTGACAACCCAGGGTTACTAATGAACCAGCATGTCTCGGTTGAACCCAATGAAGCCTGGGTCTATGAGGGATACCAGTTGAGCAACCATGACCTTCGGGGGATACCCCCATTCCTAATCAATCGGAGGTTTATTGATGCATGGCTGGCCTCAACGATTATCAGCCATCACTCAGAACGATTCATCCTAAAGACCTGCTCTCCGTCCTGAACCCCTGGGTGAAGTGCAATATCGACCATTCAAATCAGAGGCAAACGGTGAACATCCCAGCGCAGATCATAGCTGCCACTGAGGTACTGTGGCACAACCTGCTTAACGAGTGGCACCCATGGTTCTATGAAGATCGGTGGATGATTACTGAAACAAGTGTCGAACTATGGGTGGGTGATAGGTTGGGATGAATGATGAGTGTGATGATTGTTGACTATTATCATTAATTAAACATTGTTGGTGTTGATTCTTCTTGGTTACTAGTTGCTGATTATATTTGGTACTTTGGGGATGGTCAAACATTCTCAGTGATTGTGCTACATCAGTGATGGTTCTTGGTTCAGAATGATATTTGGTTGTTAAAAATTCTGTTCATCCAACCACTCACCACCATCTCACCATCATTTACCATCATAAACCAATGCTTCTCAACCATCATCACCACCATGTCACCACGTTTTTGGGGGAGAGACTGGTTCAGACGTGGCACACCAGCTGGGAACCCCTAGCCATTGTTACTGGCCATGTTTGGTGGTCATGATCAAGCATTGTGCTCATGAATGCCCAAGGGCAAACAATGATTTGAATGATCATCCCACTTCATAACTGGCCAGAAACGATGTTCACAACGACCCGTTGCGCACTTCCCATGGCTACCATTCACCATTGCTTTACAAACGAATTGCCACTTAAGACCCACCATTCTACCCAGAGTATCCACTTTCTCAACTGGAGTTCACCACCTTTTCTCTATGCTCATCACTGACCCATCACCATCTTTTCGAGCCACTTTTTGGGCGCCAAGAAACCAGCCCAACCGTCGCTGTCTCCCGCGCAGCTGGGTCCCAGGTTCCTATGGGCCCCGTTGGGCTGTTCCCTGTACTTGACGGCCTGCTGCTACTGGCGCCAGCATCCCTGGGCTCCCGAGCTGGACACCGTGGTCTTCAGCGTCATGGGCAGCTCGGTGAATGTGGTGGCGCTTGGGCGTGGTGGATGGTGGATGATGGATGGATGATGTTATGACAAGCATGTATATTGATTATGTAAGGGGGATGGTTACTAAGGAATTTATGATGATGATGATGATGATGATGATGATGATGATGATGATGGTGATGGTGATGGTGATGGTGCTGATGGTGATGGTGCTGATGGTGATGGTGATGGTGATGGTGATGATGATGATGATGATGATGATGATGATGATGATGATGATGATGATGGTGATGGTGATGATGATGATGATGATGATGATGGTGATGGTGATGATGGTGATGATGATAATGCTGATAATGCTGATGATGATGATGAGGATGGTGATGATGGTGATGATGGTGATGATGGTGATGATGGTGGAGATGGTGGTGGTGATGGTGATGGTGATGGTGATGATGGTGATGATGGTGATGGTGATGATGGTGATGATGGTGATGATGATGATGATGATGATGATGATGATGATGATGATGATGATGATGATGATGATGATGATGATGATGATGATGATGATGATGATGATGATGATGATGATGATGATGATGATGATGATGATGATGATGATGATGATGATGATGATGATGATGATGATGATGATGATGATGATGATGATGATGGTGATGGTGATGATGGTGATGGTGATGATGGTGATGATGGTGATGATGATGATGATGATGATGATGATGATGATGAATGATGTGGGCTGGTAGGTGCCAATGATTAATTGTGGCTAATACTTGAAATGATGATGAGCAAAAATAGTGGTTCGTAATGACAGGTTGCACGGTTACCGATGAACAGCTTCCAGGCCCCCGCCGAGCCCATTGTTTTCGCGCGACAGGTGGGCCCAAGCCTGGTGGTGAAATCCCGGCAGCCATCCGCCTGCGGCGGTGATGGCCGCCCTGCCGGCCCTTATGGAGAAGATGGCCAAGATGGACCAAAGTCTGAGTGCCTTCAAAGAGCAGGTCAAAGAATTCGAGTTCGTCGCTGCCAAGAATTTTGAGCATGATACCCGAAATGGAGTACACAAATTGGCAGAGGACCTCACCAACGAAATTGGATCTTTGAAAAGGAAACACGAAGAACTTGGCCACGAACACCTTGAGCAAAGGTGCTCAAGAAGCTCGAGACTGGAAAGTTTGGGCGCCCAAGCGCTTGCACCACTGCCAGCTCTGGCAGTGACGGGATGTAACGGGTATGACGTGGACAGTAGCTCCAGCTACTCCGAGAGCTACGTGCTCCGGGGACTGATCCCTTGTGTTCAACATGTACAGGCAAAAGCTAACGATAGAAGCATCGCTAATGATGGCACATCAGACTTTGGAAAAAAAGTTAATAGTGGTTTGTAATGCTGCTTTGTGAATAATGGACAATGATGTAATGGCTGGGATGGTGGTTCTTACAATGGAAAGTCAATGAAATGCATGTTTGAATTGTGGCAGGTTACAAAAGTTCGTGATAGCGCGTGAATCACCATCAATCGTTCAGCCATCAGTAACCTCTAACCATTGCTTTTGCTGATGTCAGGTGGTTTGACCTTTGTTCCTGATGGATCAGATATTGACTCTTGGTTTTTGTTTGTGCAAGGTGGTTGTTAACCCTAAGAGCAAACAACGGAAATCTTTGGGGTGGGGGGGCGAAAAGAGTCAAAAAGATCTCATCATGAGAGACTCATGTGCAAGCTTCGAGACTTCCTTAAGCCACAGGTTGTGGTGTCACATGATCTGAATATACAATGTGGTTTCTCAACATGGGGTTACCCCCAAATCATCCAATCTTGACCATTTATAGTAATAAGCCATCCACAACTTTGGGGTGCCCCATTTTGAGAAACCTCCACCTTGACAATCCAAAAAAAATCGTCTTACGAGCTGTGAAACGTGGCCCCGCCAAGAATCCATCAGCTACAATTCGGATTTGCCATTGACCAACCTCCACAAAGCATCAGTAAACCATCAATTCAGCAGAATAAACCATCAATTATCCAACTCTTAAAGCAGTTATTGACCAAGTGCTACCGAACTATCAGCCAGCAATCAACCAACTACTACCCACCAACCATCGACCACCAGTGACCCAATGAAGCATCATGACTTTCGCAGGTTTCTTCTCCACCATCAGCGCGCCGCGCCATGCGACCAGCTCCATCGGAATGATTCGCTTGCTGCTGTGACTTGGCCATGGGAATCCCAAAGCTATGACCCCTTGCCCGTTGGGAAGCTTTCAATGGTCATCTGGGCACGGACCAAGCCATAGGGTAACCCATGGGCCGCACCAAAAAAATCATCATTCTACTAGGAAACAATGGGTTTGGGGGGCACCACTATGGCTTGGCACACACCCATCTGGATGCCCAGACCATGCTGTTTGCAAGGCTTCTTGTCTTGGGCTTGGCGGACATCCGACAGGGCTAGCGGACCTAAAGCTCTATGGGATACGTGTCTGCCACCTTGGCAGCCCAGTGGGGCACATCATCTCCGCCAAGGCTTGCACTGACTCATCATCAAAGTCCTATTCCCACCACCATCAAACCACCAATAAGGGATTCGACCATCAGCAAACCAGCAGCAAACCCAGTTCAAAAACCAAAATCCAACCATAAACAGGACCAAATCATGCCTAATCAAACCATCAACATGACCAAAATCATGCCTAGAAATTGGTGCCATTGACGTTTGAGACAACCGTTCCTAGGCACCTGGCTACATCCATGCCCCCTGGTTGCTCAGGAACAGCTGGTTGCCGGCTCCACGGATGGTCGCTCGGTGCTGGGTGCACTCATGGGGTGTCCAAGTCCCCAGAAGGGGAAAAAGGTCGATTTAGCTGCGGATTTTACCACTTTTTGATAGGAGACTATAATGGTTAATAGTCATGAACAAATGGCTGGTTGACAAGCATATTGTTCATGACGGGGTGGTGAGCACCACCAACCAGTTGGATTTAGGGAATGAAAACCAAGCTGCTTGATGGTTTGAAGCATTCTGAGTTTTCCCTAGTATTAGCAAATGGTTAGTCGACATTGGTTGGCTCATATTACCATTTTTCCCATGATGGCCAAATAATCCAACCTGGTTGGTTGTCATAGCTGTTGAAACCACCAACGAGTTTTTGAATTCAAGCGCTGCGACCCGGCATCGAAATCTGTCGAATCCTAACCTTGATTGAGGTCCTGGCAATTGTTGATGACTGTTGAGTGTAACCACCATCAACTATCATTTTCATGTTGAAGCTGCCAATAATTTGGGATGCTTCTCCACTAGCTATACCCCATACGGGGGTTTCTCAGAATAGGGGTACCCAAAAAATGCGAGAGAGAGATTACTATAAATGGTCAAGATTGGATGATTTGGGGTAGCCCCATGGCTTGAGAAACACCCATGTTCATGATTGATGGTTGCCATGACTCCCCATGAATGTGGCCCCCACATCTACCATCGCCGCCTCAACCACAAGGCCTCAGCGCGGTTTTCGCGTTTCACCACATGAATCGTTGCCCAGGCATTGCTGATGCAATTCGCGTTGGAACCTGGCCCTTCGGCTTTCCAAAAAGCAACCAGGTTTGCTACCTTTGATGGTGCAATCAGGGTGTAACTGATTAGTTGTAACAGGTTGCCAGTTTGAGGGCAGTAAAAACATGCAAAGAAAGCACTTTGATAGTTGTAATAGGTCACTCAGGCAAAAAAGGACAGGTGAGTAGCCGCCATCAAACTGATAGTTGTGACAGGTTGTGTCTACAGAGTTCTGAATACGGTCTATGTGTGGGATCAGTTCAGATATATTGGCAGATATGGCACCCCGAACGAAGCAACAATAAGGGTTTTTCAACAAAACTGCGGAGTTCTTGGTTACTACCCTTTGGTGCGCAATGCTCGCATTTAGTAATAAACTGTCACGAATTTCCATCAACCATCATCAGCCCTTACCAACCATCATTCACAATCATCAAGCATCAGTAACAAGACTTACCTATCGACAATCATGGACCTTCATTTGCCAGAATTTGAATCATCAATCATTATCTACCATTATCAACCATCTGAACGAGTAAAACAGAATTGTCTGAATCAGGATGAAGTCAACAAATTTGAGTCACCATTGCAAAGTGGTTCCGAATGCCATCGTTGACCACTATTGATTGTTCGAAACCGTTGGTGACCCAAATGATATCATGCCTAAACTGACCAAAAGTGCGTGGTTAGAGCGTCAATCTTGGAGGAACCTGGTTGTTGCAGGATGGACATCACATGAAAGAGTGATTGACGACCATGATAGGGTGAATACTAGCCATAGTGGTGGTGAAGGCTATAGGTTTCTGATAGTTGATAGTGCCTTCATAATGCCTGTAGAGGTTCATAATGGGAAGTCATGAACTATAATGGGCACAGGTGCGTGCCACTCAATGTCCAGATTTGAGACATGCGTCACCCTGACCAGCACTACCATTGTGGCAAAGAGGCGACCAGGGCACTTTTGACAAGCACATAACGAAGACTTCCAAGCAGAAGAGTCCTCAAGGCACAACAAAACCAGTCCGTGCGAAGCGTCCATAGCTAAGCCGACCCCCGAAGGTTGACCGAAATCGGCCATGGCATTGTCCATGCCCTGAAAACGGTGCTAAAAACCGTGGTTTTCCACAGCAAGAGATCCGTAGTTGGGAATTGTAAAACGGGTGCCTCCGTCAATCCTGCTGGCCTTGACCTACAAGGCATGGGAGTCCTTGGATTTTCGACTATGAAGCACTGGCCATCGGCTGGACGCAAGAGCGAGAAAGAGGATTTATCACTGTTGACTCATTCTCATAATGAACTTTAGCCATCAACTGGCACCAACTTGGAAAAAACACAGCCCATCTAACTACCTACATCTACCAATCCCCAACTTCCATCAACCTTTGACCCAGCCTTCAGGTTTCTTGGCAGATGCCTGTCAACGAGAATCAGTGACTTGGCTCCAACCATCAGTGGCGTGTCCTCCGATGCTTTTCGCGCTTGTGGGGATCCTGCAGTGGTGATTACAAGGCAGGGGCCTGGCTGATTTACTCCTTACATGATAATAGCTGTATTTGAAGATATTAACTAGTACCAAATGATCGTAGTAGCGGCTGTTTTACAGTGGCTGCTACAAGTGGTTGCAAGTGCCTAGTCACGGTTAACAGTGGCTTTCGTGGCGTTTGCAAATGAGGGCTCGGACAATAGTGATGGCAAGCTTCGAGTGCCACCGCTACATCGCTAAAGAATCATTTAAATTAGAGGGAACATATTTTGATGAATTAGATTTCATTCGTACTTTTGACCCCACTCCGATGATTTTCCTCTATCCATTATGAACCATCATACACCATCATGAATGAATCAACTGTATCCACCAACTGGTACTAACTCGACAATGAACTGTTACTATCCTTGATTCTTTCATTATGTATAAGAAATTGTTTCCACGAACTGGAGGTACCAACTCAGCACGTTTTCCTTCGGATGGACTCTTCGTGCAGCCGGATGCCAATCAATCATCAACCACAGCCACCTTCTGCCATTCAGCATTTAAGTTCGAGGCAGATCAGAATATCAATATCAACATCCATCATCAACCATGCCAGCCCACTCAAATCCATTAATTAACCAACCACTAGTTTGTTGATTGCGTTGTCATTGTAGTGTCGCGCTCCCTCAAACAGGGTCTTGAAGCGATGGTGCTAGAGAAGAACCAGCCACTATCCCTCACCAAAATCCACTAAATCACTGGTGAACCCTATCTAGCTGGTGATTCTCAGGGAGCTAAGGAGCCAGGGGTATTTCTAAATCCCTTTAAAGGGGGAGCTAAAGAGCTACAGGGAGTGGTGAAACCAGATGGTAGCCAGCTAGACAGGGGATATACCAGCTAGATATGGTTAACTGGCTGGTTAATGGTTAATAATCAGGGAGAACAACTAAGAATTGTATACAATAGTAAAGGATTTCACCACATCATTGACCAATGTTTTCCCACTACTATTGTTGGTTATTATACCCCATTAGTTGGTTGGTTAATACTGACCCATAGCCATATATAGTTGGTATATCCACTACTATTGTTGGTTATTATACCCCATTAGTTGGTTGGTTAATACTGACCCATAGCCATATATAGTTGGTATATCCACTACTATTGTTGGTTATTATGCCCTATCATTAACCATTAACCAGCTAGTTAATCATTGTCATTGGTGGGTTAATTATTGGCTATATTATTCATTGTTAACCAACCAGTTGTTACCATTAACCAGCTAGTTAACCAAAATCCACCCCCCCATCCTTCACCAAAAATCCACCACGAGCCCAGGTGAGCAACGGCCAGGAATTCGCAGAGCTGGTGCTCAGTGAGACCGTTCTCCTGCTGGGTTTGGTCCTGGCTCATTACAAGCAGCACCTGGGCCCGGTGGTGGGCCTGGTGAATGGTGGTGAGCCAAGGAAAGGGGCCAAAACATGGGGAAGAGTAGGGTACCTGATCCAGGATAGGGTTAGAAATGACGGTTCTAATGGTTGAAAACGTAAGGTTACTGACCAGGGATAGGGTTTTAAAGTGGCGGTTCCAATGGTTGATGGCCATTTTGAACGGTGGTTGTTTGTAACCAACGAGAGGTGGCTTTCTCGAGCCGGAGGGAGCCCCAAAGTTATGGATGGTTGATTATTGTAAATTGTTGATATAAAGAATGATTTGGGGGCACCCCTATTTTGAGAAACCACCAATAGAGGGAAAACAAAGGAAATCACAGGGTGATTGACCAAGAATAGGGCTAAAATTGCGGTTGAATCTTGATGGCGATGCTGAAAATGGCAGCTGTTTTAACCACCAATAGGGAATGGTGAGAGAATGGGGAATCGCCAACAAGACGAGGGCGATGAAGACGGGCCATCGCTAAGTTGGTCCCTCCTCACGAATCTGCTGCAGCTGCAAGACGCGGCGTGGAATCCAGCATCCTCCCCGACAAGCGCTGCTGACCTTCACGTATCACAACGCTTTTGGCTGATCAAAACCATTGAAAAAGCAAGGACTCATTCAAACCATCAACGAACAACCACCATAAACCATCAGTGAACCATCAGTTGACCATCAGCTAACCATCAGTGACCCATCAGTTGACCATCAGTCAACCATCATTTAACCAACCTTCATTTAACCACCATTTCGCCACTACTAAGCATCAGTTGAGCGCAGCTGGTGCTGGCATCCCTTGTTGTTAGCGCTGGCCCAGGCAAGCGAGTCTCTTCACTCAGATCTCAGCCTCCATGAGTGCGGAAAGCAGTGCCATGGTGGAACTGGTGGTGATGATGATGATGGCTTGCTGAGCCAACGGTTGATGATTTATGATAGTTTTGAACCGGGGATCAACCCTCAAGACCACAGGATTTCCACTGAGCACACGCCGCAGTGCTCAGCACACCATCTTTTTGCTAGGCACGAACCCCCTGAGTCTTGGGAACAAAGTCAGCGGAAGCGGCAGGATGAAAAGGGGCAACAAGATCATGCCATGTTCAGAGATCACATTCCTCCTACTCTAAGATCTTGTTGTCCTTGTTTGCGTTGACGTCTCTCTTCTCTAGCTGCTTCACGAAGTCTAAGAGTGCTGTACTCTTCTCGAAGCTGGTAAGTTCCTCTCTTCAAGACACTCCTGAGAAAGTCTGCGTTCATGATTTTGGTGAGACTATCTGCTAACTGCAGTGTGCCGTCTATCCATCTTATACAACCTTTATGTCTTCGAAGATATTCACGTACTATGGAGAGATCGATTGAGGTGCGTTTGTCACCAATTGAGCTTGTGATTCCAGTGGATTTCGTGATGGCGTCGTATACACTTTTGGCATCGGTGATGATGCCAAATTCAAGGGATTGAATGGCTTCTTCCCAATCTCTTGGCATGTCTTGGATCAACGAGGCATAAAAGCATTCGGCTAAAAGAAATCGATACCAGCAAGCTACAGCTGCACTCTCAACGATGGCTTGTGTCTCAGCACTCAGTGTTGAGACTGTTTTTCGCTTCAGTGTGTGGGATTTCCATGATATCATGCTAAAGCTGGATTCGTGTCCTTCTAACATCTTCTTATTTGTGGTCATAACTACATAGCCAGCTTGTGATCGATCTCCTTGTTCGCTGTCACGGGCGTTTCCCCATGCAGCATCGCTGGAGACAACGATGCACATTTCGTCGACTGGAATTGGTCGAATGGTGATTCCAACATCACGATACAGCATGGCTTCTTTCAGAAGTCGGTTGCATGTTTTCATGTCACCGATGGTTGGACGAGGAAAGCTCTGCATCAAGATTGCTACACCACCGGCCAAATCGATACGAGTCTCTTTCGACAGCCAACTCAGTGCACCTACTTTCTCTCGCAGCTGGCGAATTTGTGTGGGATCACATGGTTCTTCATTGGGTTTCTTTGGTACCACCAGCCTATCTTTACACTTACTCATGGTATAGTACTCCTGACTGAGATGGATGCTTCCATCTTTGTGTTGAGTTACATCTTTTCCGCAGAATCTTCCGGAATCATATTCCCACTTACCAAACTTATATTGACTCTTCAGCTTTTCCATGTTGGCCTGGTGCTGTGGTCCTCCTCCACTGACTAGATCATCGGTGGCAAGCATGATCAAACCGCTCAGATTCTTCTGGTCATCGTGTAGGAGATACAGACAAGGGTCTAGAAGGCTCGGTTTGTATCCGAGCTGTCGGAGTGCCCGATCCAGGTGTTGATTCCATCTATATGGTGCGTCTACTAAGCCGTACACTGTTTTACATATCTTGATCAAGCTACCTTCTGGAATTCCCAAGAGCTTTGCATTAGGTGGCTCACAAAACAAAGGCTCTTCTCTACAAAGTACATCTCCTTGCATGAATGCTTGGGAGAAATCGGCAAAGTGTATGCGCCACTTCATGCTACTGATTGCTTGGAGACCCATAGTGAAAGTATCCCGGTGAATAACTGGGGAACTTGATGGAAGTGTGAAGACATCGGGATCCTTATCTCCTCTAGCGATCCATCGGCTCTTCGCTTTACAAGATTCTCCTGGTGGACTGCATTGAAGGATCTTGGATTTATCGAAGTTAGCTACATCATCGATTGGTTTGGCCACATGAAGCAACCGTGACTGCATGATTCTTTGTGAATGAGTCTGACGGACTATGTTGGCTTCTCGAGGTGGCATTACTTCGATGGCTCCATTATCTAAGTTGGTCTTCCATTCCTTGTGGATGGCTTCTTGAAACAATTGGAGATCATGCTCATTGAGATCCTTCAGCTGGATTTCTTTTCCCTTTGGATTGGTGGTGGCTTCTGGTTCTACACCGACTGGGTAGAGTTCCTCGATGTCGCTATCGAAGGCTTCAGTGTCACTATCTATGATGATTTCTTCACTGGGTGCTATAGATGGAGTATACTCGATGGTTTGTTGGTCTTCATCCATTGGTTGCCATCTTGTTCTAGTTGTTGGTTGTTCTACATTTTCTTCCTCATGTCTTCTTTTCCTACTTGACCTTGCTTCTATCTCTTCTGGTGGCAAAGGTCCGCCTCTTATATCGTGAATACCTCCTTCCTGTCCTCTCCTGATCTCTTCCCGTGTTTGACACAGCCTCTGTACAACTTCACTACTGGATGCATCCTCATCAGCGCTACAGCGGCGACACTGTTCAGGGGAAGCCTTTACCAACCTTCCCTGATATGTGATGAACACTGTGGTGGGATTTTGCAAGGCGATGATTCGACCTGGTCCATGCCAAAACTGATGATTTGGTTTTCTTGAAGCGGAATTTGGGTGATTGACTTTGGAGTGCACGCCTACCGACCAGAAAAACACCTTTTGTCCTACTTCAAAATTCTCAGTTCGTCTTGGTCCACTCACAAGTGCTCTTGCTACAGCATCAGCACATTCTGACGAGAAAAATGCTCGTCCGGCAGCTTCTCGCATTCGAGCTTGCCTCTGTAATGCGATATCTCCGGCTTGAATGGACGAAGCATGCATGAGGTTGTCCTCATCTCTGCTGTGGAGCAAGTCTCCGGGAATGGTAGGAGTATATCCGAAAACTCTATGTATGGCAGAGTATCCACTCTTATGTACCAGTCGATTCTTCATGAGAGACACTGTGTCGATCAATTCGAGGAATTCCTCTCGATTGTTGATGGGGCCATACTCTAGACTGGTCTTAGAAAACATTGTCTTATATGATTTTCCCTCTCTCTCCGTGATTGCATTCTGAGTGGGACTCTCAAGACTTGATGGATCTAGCTCTGAGCCATCGGATGCACAACGAAGGGCAAACTCCTTTTGGAATTCTCTTCCTAGGTCAGCCTTCACAATGCTTGGTGCTCCAAAGTTACGGATCCATTGTCTATAGGCTTCCCGAACTGCCTGTGCAGTATAACTGGTGAGTGGAATTATCATTTGATATCTCGTACCCCAGCAAACCAGATTGAGGCATTTGATCTTATCTTCATGATGTTTCAAGGTGATGAGATCAACTCCCAAAACTTGATTGAAGCTAAGCTCCCTTGGAGGTGCTGCCCTACGCCATGGTTTTGGTCGAGAATCTTCTCGACACTGGGAACACTCATACTGTCGTGCCAAGGCCATGGTGAGCTTGGAAGCTCCTCCCATCCGAAGGATTCTCAAAAACCGATCCTGGCATGGATGTCCTAATCCTTTATGGGTCTTATCGATCTCTCTCAAGATCTGGCGTCGGATGTGAGGATCGACAGCGTCAATTTCCGCTTCGGACTCAATTTCTTGGGGCTGTCCTTCCTCATGCAGGGCAAATTGATCAGCGATGTCGCTGGGCTCAGTGTTCATCCACAATTGGATGCTTTGTGGATGGGGATGTGTGACATGACGTGACTCCGAGTCTTCGGCTTGGAATTCAATCGGATGCTCGATGATTACATCATGTTTGCATGTGGGAGACATGTGATATCCTCTAACAATCTCACTCATGTAGACATGGTATTTGTTGGGAACATCTTCTTGCATCGATTTCACATATCCCCTGAGCACTGCATCGACGAGCTGATTAGTGTACTTGGCTGCTTCTGCGGCTCTAGGTCTACCCAAAGCACTTCCGACGCATGCTTGATGTTTGTGCTTATTCTGACATGTCCTATTCAACACTTTGGCAACCTGCTTATTGTTGGTGAGAAATCCCGTTCGCTTACGGATTGGTTCACCCAGAGCGTCGCGCTGGCCAAAGCAGCATTGGTCACATCGGGCCAGGTAGCTGCCTTCATGGTTCATAAGCCTTTTGACACTGGGTTCCTTCCAGCTGTTGGCTGACCACGGCTGCTCAAACAGGTAGGTACCACCTAGTCTTGCAACTGTTTGACAAACCAAAACAGCAAAATTCAACAAAGTTTCTGCATCTCTTCTACGTTGAAGCCATATGGGGTCAGAGAAGCAACTGGACTTGCTGCGATGCAGACCCAAGAACTGCAGGTTACTGAACAGTTCACATGGTGGAGAGACTGCTACAAATCCATACTTATGTTGAATCAGGTGCTGGATACATCGTTTGCGTTCTTGTGGATCTAAGAACTCGTCACCCAGAGTCAAGTCAAACGCTCGGCCGGGCTGAAGACTGGTTGATTTGAGACGAGCACTGAATCTTGGTGGACTGAAAACTTCTCCGATCAATCTGAGGTTGAGAACTTCCATGGTGAACTGTTGAAGTCTATCTTCTCCTATCTGTTGAGGTTCTTCATCTTGTTGTTCTAACTGTTGTATTCGTTCGTTGATAGCTCCCAAGATTCGTTTCCTCTCTCCAGTCTTCATGGATCGTATCGGACTACTCACCGCTTCTTGGGGCACTTCTCGAGGTCGATCACTGTTTGGGTGAAGGTGTTGCTCTTGTAGTGCTTCACTTCCTTCAGACCGCACAGCTTGCACACCTTCATCTGTTGATGTGCGTTGGATCCTCGATGGCTCCAGTGATGATGGCATTCTCGTACTTCTCGGGGCAGTCGATCCATGTGTCCTTTTCCGAGTTTCATGGAACCCACAGCGGAGTCGCTGCTCTCGGAACTGGATGAGCTGCTGCTTGATTGCCTGACGGTTCTCTTCCCTTTTGGCTTGGGTGATGCTCTCGGCTTCTCCTGGGAGGAGCTGCCAGGTGTCTTGTGCATCATCTTCTTGAACTCTTCGGCCTTGTTGTCCGAGATCCAGACGAAATAGTCGCATTGGGTCCTTCCATGGGTCTTTGGGCATCGCATGAACTGTCGAAGATAGTTCGTTCCCTCCTTGCGACTGGTGTGAAGGGTTGCTTCCAGTCCACAGTAGCACAGGTACTTCCCGGAAGCATCTGGGCTGGTAGTTCTTGGACTCGGGCTGGAGACTGGCTCTTCCTTCACTCGACTGCGTCGAGTCTTGGTTGGGCTGGATGTCGGTTCTTCCTTCACTGAGCTTCGGTGACTCCTGGCTGGTGGTGACTCCACCAGGTGAAAGCTCCCGAGGCTGCTGGCCGAAGATCTCTTGCTCCTGCTCTCTTTCTTCCGGAATGGGATCAATTCCGGACTGGGAGACCGTTGACGACGGCTTCCCTTCTTGTTCTGAGCAATCATGTATCCGACATGTTCTTGAATCTCCATCAGATCCTCCGTGTCGGCTCCCATACTCATCATCGCTGCCAGTGCATGGAGAAAGGCGGTGATCATCGGAAAGGCCAAGCCGGTCATGACCTTTTGTAGCAACATCCAAGCATGCTTCACCCGCAGGCGATTCACCATACGAGCCCACCTTGGTGCGGTGTCCTCTGGGTGATGGCCTGTGGTGCAAGACCTCTTGGGTGCTCGACCATCGATATCCATGGTTCCGATGATCAACGGATGCGAAAGCCTCTGCAGTGATTTGAGTCGAGAGGGCTAATCGAGTGGCTGGAACTTCATGGATGGCTGGCTGCAATGGTTCTGGATGGCATGACCTTGACATGTTTGGATTCTCGACTACTTCCCTCTTACCCCTTTCTTCTTCTGTGGAATTGTGCATGTGTTGCATGTATATGGTGCACTCATCAGCAATGATCTTTTTGGGCTTCCATGTGACACGAGTTGAAAGGTCTTGTTCGAGATGGGAGAATTCGAACATGTGTACGCACAGCTGACCTCGATGGTTGAAAGAGATCTCACTTTGTTCCTGTAGCTTCTCATATATCAACTGGGTTTGATCCAAATCTATGATAGCTCCTACCGCCTTCATGATTGGAAGTGAGATCAGCAGTGGTGCGTCCGGGGTGTCTTGAAGCACTGCGGCACGAATCTGTCCGGGCCGTCGACCAAAACACACTGGGATGACAGCGACACAGTCAGTGGTGGTTTCTCCTCCTACTCCCTTAAACCTGAAAAGTTGCCTCTGATACCGGATCTTCATTCCAGGTGGAAGTTGCTGCGCAATTCGTTGTAGCGTGTGACTACCCACTGCTGTTCTTTGACATCCGGTGTCCAAGACCGCTTGGACGGGCTCATGCTCTACGGAACTCTGGCTACTACTGGCTGAGTCGATGGTGGACAAAATGTCTCTGGCTGACTCAGGGGGTTGAGGTTTCTGTACAAAATGCTCGTGCCGTATCTTGCTAAACATGGAATAAAAATTGGATGACATGAAAACATGTGACTTCCTACCTGAGCTGAGTGACGTCACCCTATCGACTTCAGCAATCCATTGTGGCAAGAAGCATACTTCCTATTCAGAGAGCACCAGGGCTTTCCCTGATGCATCATCATCATCATCCATGGCTTCGACGAGAGACCACCAGGTGCTTTGAGCACCGGATGGATTGGCACTGGGATTCGATGGATTGGCACTTGAATGGGAGTTACCATTGGATTTCTGGGGGCACTCACGATGCCAATGTCCAAGAGCATTGCAGTTCTTACACCTGGTAACTGCCTTCAATGCCTGTACATCTCTACGGGTCGTGTTGGATGGCTGAACAGGTCTGAAACCACGGGAGTTCCTCACTTCATTCTTCTTCTGCTGGACCTGGCGATAGCTCATCTGCACTGGACGAGAGATCTTCTGCTTAATGAGACTCATCAGGATCTCCTTAGCAGACTCCTCCGTGACCTCCTCATCCATGGGGATGGCCTGCTCGTCCAACTCCTGCAGTGCTTGCTCAAGCACTGACACATCATCGTCCTCAGTCGCATCCTGAGGATCCTCAGTCGTGGGATCTTGAAGCCATATGTTCTCCTTCTTGTGAATCTTTTCCTCACTGTCTAGGAGGCGCATTTTGAGCTTGCGCATTGCATCCACCACAGTGTCATACTTCAAGTCACCACCTGTGATGGTGATCAATCGCTCCATGGTCTCATTGTCAACTTTGGCTTGACGGAGAAAAAGGAATCCTCTGGCTTCGGATGGCAGCTCAACTTTGTGGCGCTTTACCTTGCGCACCGCCTCCTCGAACTTGTTCCTGAAGGCCGAGATGTCATCTTCAGGACGTCGAAGGTCACTAAAGAAGAGCTTGAACATGGAATTCCAGAGGCTTTCCAACTCCTCCTTCCCGTAGTACTCGGGACTAGCCAAGAGCTTGAGGAGCTGCAAGCCATTGTCGCGGCTGTTGCACCAATCATCGTCCTCCACGAGGTGCTTGACGGATTCAAAAGCACGTCCTGAGAGTGCTTGGAGCATCCGTGGCCCCCTTGCCAGAGGGTCTAAGTTGGTGCTGTGCAGCCAAAGCTTAGCTCGTAGCTTGTACTCCTCAAAGACACCTGGAGATCTGTCGCCGTTGTAAGACGGCGGCGGTCCCACTGATCCGCGATTGCGGGTGACAGAACTGTTGGTGTTGCTGCTATCACCAACTGAGTCTGCCTCTTCCTCATCATAGCCCCCATCATACTCCCCAGGCTGACCTCTCCATTGACGACCGGATCGGCTTGCCATGGTATGACTTGCTATGGTTCAGAATGACACACTTCGTGTCCTTCACGCACACAATCAGCCAGTTCAGAGTTGCGGATTCCCAAAGGCTGGATGATCAAGCTCCGAAATACCAATTTGAACCGGGGATCAACCCTCAAGACCACAGGATTTCCACTGAGCACACGCCGCAGTGCTCAGCACACCATCTTTTTGCTAGGCACGAACCCCCTGAGTCTTGGGAACAAAGTCAGCGGAAGCGGCAGGATGAAAAGGGGCAACAAGATCATGCCATGTTCAGAGATCACAATAGTTAATAGTGGTTAATAGCAATAGATGATTATCATTAATAGTGGTTGTTATGTTTGAGAATGGTGTCTGATGTTGATAATGGTTGATGATCATTTGTAGTGCTTAATGGTTATGGTGTAGATGATTTATGATAGTTAATAAATGGTTATTTGATGGTTTGCTGGTTAATTTATGATGGTCAATCAGGGTTAATTGGTGATCAGCCAATTGTTGACAATGGGTGATTAATTAATGAATGATTGGTTAGTAGTGGTTAATGGTGGCCAATAGTGGTTAATAGTGGTCAATAATGGTTGTAATGGTGGTTAATAGTGATTAGCCAATGGTGTATGATGGTTAATAGTGGTTAATGGAAGAAAAAATAATGGTAAATTGATGTTCAAATGATGGTTAATAACGGTCAATGGTGATTGATTAATGGTTCGTTAGTGGTTAATCAATGGCTTGCTGATGTGGTTTTTTCGTGGTTGGTTTTAAAGACAATACATGGCCATAGGTTACCAGCCAACCACAACCAACACTAACCAGCCTCAGGCAACCTCAACCAACCATGAATCGTTAGTCGTTGGCAGGTCAACAGGGCCGGGCCATGCAGGATACACTGAAGGTGTACCACCATAGCCCTAGCGATGGGGAAAATGATGAGGCCACTGAAGATGAGATCTTCATGAAGCATCCACCAAAAGTGTATCGCTACTGAAGGTAGGCCACCAGCTGAAGGTGAAAGTACCCACCCAGCATCAATTGACCATCATTTCACCATGAATCATCAACTTCACCAGCATGCTACCATCATTTTGCCCCATGAATCACCAATTATGTAAGCATAGCATCGATTGGTCATCAACCATCAGCATGAGCCATTATTTGACGGTCACTACTTACAGCTGGTCACGATCGATCTTATCCCTGCTTGGATGTGCAGCTGGGGCTAGAACCATATAAACCATATCAGGTGGCTGAACTGAACCCTACAACCCATGGTTAGTTCCCAGTTACTAGGTGGGGATACACATCCAAATATTCTCTCCCATCAATTCACCATGACTGTTGGACCATCAAAAACAAAAAAAACTCAACCATCATTTCACGACCCTTTAACGGTCATTTAACCATTAACCGTGATAGCTGCTGCTTAACCACGATTTGTTTGACCATCAACCAATAACCCGCAACTCTCATGACCATACCAAGCATGACCATCCTAGACTTTCCAGTAAGCCTATGACTCAGCCACCAACAACCAGCCATCCCCCGCCATCCCTTAGGCATGCAGGAAGCTCTTTCGCTGGGAGACGCTGCCAAGCGCTTGCTGACTGTGACCTGCGATGCCTGCGTCAGCATCGCGGCGGCGAAGTGGGGGAAGGTACTGCGACGGTGAAGCGATGAGCAGATCTATGATGGCTGGTTGGTGGCGAATATAATGGCTTAATAATGATGGCTTAACAATGATGGCTTAATAATGATGGCTGAATAATGGTATGATGGCTACAACTTGATGATAATAATGGTTGGTCAATGATGGCTGGTTGGGAGCTAACATAAACCTTATGACGGTCATGATGGCTTCATCAAGACATAACCATCTTTCTTAGCCCTTCATTAGGCATGGCTAATGGCTTTGTAAGCCTGCATTTAATGATCAGGTTAATGGCTTCTATGGGGTTAAGAATGATGGTTATTGTGCCTTGATAAATAGCGGCTATAACCTGCTCATTGGTTGACCGTTAGGGCTTTTAATGATTAATGACTAAGAGTGATGGTTACCTAATGTCTATAATGATGGTTTGTGAGCCATCGTGATCAATGGTTCAAAAAGATTGTTAATAATGTGAGAGTGATTAATGATGGTTACATACAGTGAGAATGGTTAATGCCTATAACGATGATGGTTAATAATGGTTTTCACCGGGGATTACAATGGCTTGGAATGGAGCATACTCAGCAACAATAATGACTAGCGGTTCTTGAGCCATTGGGATCCCCAAAAGCAATTGCTCGGCTTTTTACTTTAAAAGGTTAAAAAAGGGATAGTGACCAACTGTTAATTGTGATGGTCAACTAATGGTAATGGCTGATGGTGATGATTCATCACTAACTAATGCTGAATATGCTTAATGGGTGATTCATGGGACAAAATGATGGTCAAATGATGGAAAATTGATGTTCAGGGTGTTACAAATGATGACTCATGATGCATAGCCAAGCATTTAGGATGCTCAACAAATTGTGGTTTCATTATTCGTGATTGGTGCTTGATGGTTGCTCAATGAAGACGGATGGCTAATGATAGTTGACTGAATGGTTCGGGAGGGGAATACTTAGTCAGGTCTACTATATAGCGACGTAGCTGTTGACAGTGGATTCCCAACGCTTAATGGATCGTGATAGCGGCAATGATTCATGGTTCCTCGTGGTTCATCATGGGCCAAAGAACGGTTCATCATGGTTACACTTTGGCAAGCTAAGCTGGTTGCTTGGAAAAAACACCATGTTTTTGGTTTGCCCGAAAAAACAACAAGTTGTTTTCTGGCTCAACCAGGCTAGTTTGCCGGAGGGTAGTCACTGATAGCCACTATGAACATGGTAAGAACCAAGTCATAGAGATTTACCAATTAGTCGCAGTAATAGCTATGCAAACCGCTATGAACCCTGTTACTTCTGTGGTTTACCCCTATGGTTAATTTGGTTCCGATTTGGTCACAGCCATATGAAAAGTTGCCATAGCAGGAACCACAACATGGTTTAGTTCACCACAATGCTTTGTTCCAGACCCCTGAGAGGGGATGATCAACCAGCGATAGTGCGGCAGCCGTGCTTCATGACATGATCTGATATAATTGTGAAACACAAACTGAAATGAATGATATGATTGTGAAACACAAAGTGAAACAAAATGAATGACGCAATGAAATGAATGATCTACTTGTCAAACACGATTTTCAAGTATATCATGTGACTATTATCAAATATGACTTGTCAATCTTTGACCATTTGACTCGTCTTTCACAGCTGGCATGGCCACAGCCGCAGAGCCCAACCTCCCAGGTCTCTCGGAAGATTTCTGCATTTTGAAGCCACCCGCCTCGTTGATGCACTTGCCCCTTGGTGACCGCACGGATCATCATCCATCGCTACTGGTGAAGGTAACCATGGTGAGTTATGCTTACTTTGGGCTTGGAAGCTACCTTAGATTGGTGAAACTTGTGGTTCATGTTGATTGACATTGGCTCATGTCAAGGGATAGCTCCAGCCGAGGAACCCGTTGATGTACCACCTGGTATAACCCCTGCTTACCCATCACAGGCTGTTCTTCATGATCAATGGCAGACCTCACTTTATTGTGAGGTTTGTGCAAGCCCAAGAAACTA
Source organism: Symbiodinium kawagutii (assembly GCA_009767595.1). Lineage (NCBI taxonomy): Eukaryota > Dinophyceae > Suessiales > Symbiodiniaceae > Symbiodinium > Symbiodinium kawagutii. The sequence continues at coordinate 368,892 of VSDK01022536.1, forward strand.
CAACATCCCTGAACTGTTGACTCTTCAATGCTGAATTGATCATGATTAGTGATGGCAGGCCACTTGACAACCCATCGCGGTTTGTAGCCCAGGCAAGCTGTGAAATCAACCGTGAGTGCCAAAGAAATCCTTGGTGGGAAATCCCCGAGCAGTAGCCATCAAGCAGGTTCCAGTTCTGCTTGGAGATTTCTGCGTTGCCATCCCCAACCAACTGGTAGAACTACGTTGCTGATCAAACAGAATTCATGTGGTGGTTTCCTAGAATGAGGACCCCAAAAATAGATGATTTATTGCTTTAAAGGGTTTGCATTGGACAATTTAGGGGTACCCCTATTTGGAGAAACCACAGTGTGGTTCAACATTGTTTTATCTTTCTTGCGGCCATCCCCTTGTCGAAGCTACTCATTAACCTGGATGTTGGCACTGAGAATGGTTTTAACGATTATCAATAAATGAGTTGGCTGTTGTTCTAAAGCATCCATCAACAATCAGTAATCAGCAAAGCCATTATCAATAAATCCTGGTCAACAACTATCATTGACCATGGTGAATAAAGGTCAACAATCAATACATTCATAAACCATTGCAAATTCACCATGTATCAACATTAACCACTCATTGAACCAGCGTCTTTTCATCTTTGACCGCTGTTCACCAACATAGATTCACCACCATCCACAAGTTCGCTCGTCACGGCGTGAGGTTGGGCCAAGAGAATCTGGAAGGTCAGCAGCTGCGTCGCAACATGCGAGTGGCAAATGGGTTGGTTAATGGTGGGTGGTTTTTTGATGGGCCATTAACCGATGATGGGTTGGTTAATGGGTTGGTCAATGATGGCTGGGAAAGCCCTGGCCAAAAAAGAATGATGGCGGGGAAAATGAACCGATGGTCAAGACCTTGCTCATGGCCGTGGTCAGTGATCAACAGATACCCAGGTGGCCCAGGTACCAAGCATTCGGCGCACACATGCTTGAACAGACAAGACTAGTGTGGCTGCACAAGATGCGGGGAACATCGCACTGATCATGCGCTGCCAGCGGTACCAGCGCCGGTAAATGGCTGGTTCATGTTGCTTGGTATGTTCATTGACTGATGGTGAATGGCGATGATACTATGACCAAAGGTCAATTGTGATGATGGTTAATTCATGATGGTGAATGATTGTTGGCAACGATGAATGCTAGGTCCTGTTGGCGCCACATGGCCATACAGCACCTTAACCAGGGAGGCGAAGGGGAGCACCATTGCCGCAATGACCGAAGCGGTTGAGGATTGACCATCAAAGCATCAGTTCATTGTTGGGCAACCAATCAACCAGCAGCTATTATGAATCAGTTCACCATCAGCAACTAATTCACCATCAAAAGTAAGTGACTAACCATCAGGAACTGTGAATCTCCATAATCAATCAGTTGATCATTAAGGATCATGAATGATCAATTTACCAGTGAACTGTTGGTGTCCCCAGGGTCAACTGTGATGTCATCAAGCCTTTGGCTACCAGCAACCCCTGTGGATGTTCAACAAAACAACAGGCAACTTGATCAACATTCTCAGCCAACCTTTCGGATACTGTTTAGCCTGAGTATGAATGAAGCATTGCCACTAGACCATCAAGTGACTTACCGTAGCTAATCCCTCCTCAGCTCACAATCACTGAGCCATTAACCATCAATTCGCCATGTAGTGACCATAACAATTACTCAAGGATCAACTCACCATGGCAGGTATCACTCATACCTCACAGCAATCACAACCATAGCTACACCTCGATGAACCATGAAGGCACCACCATCGCTCCCCACCGGGCAGGTCTCAACTTCCTGAAGTTCGTCACCGACCCGTCGCGGATCTGCGGCTTCATCAACGGCGTGGAAAACAACGTGACGCCCTCCAGTTGCCATGCCACTGGGCACGAAAGGCGTCCCGTTGCCTCGGAGTTGTAACCCCTTGGGGTCCCCATATCCTTGGGAGCGAGCGAAGGATTCGCATCATTTTTGGTGGCAAAGGTTGGGGGTCAACATTCTAGTGCTAATTTGGGGTCAAAGACCTGGCTAAGACCCACGGATATGGTGAACATTGCATCTGCAAAGAAGCCGTCGGCAGCTGATGATCATTTGGCGAAATGCAATGAATGATGCTGGATCATGGCTGGCAACAAGCGACAATCATCATCCTGAACAAGCAGCAAATCAGCAACATGTCGCCGTTGCCAATGGCTGGCAAGCGTCAACCAGCAGGTATGGGGTAAAGAATGTTTCGAAGAAAGTTGCGATTACCGGCAAATTATAGTAAAAGAAGCAGCCTGTAGCCAGCAAATGGTTCAGCAATATGTGTAATCCGGAACTCATGCCTACATGCAAATACGCCAGAAATTTCAACTAGCAAAAGTTTCATTGCTGCTGTCAGAGTAGTGGTTGATAGTGGTGAATAGCTCACGAAAAGTTATGATAGTGCTTAATAGTCAGCAAAAAATGACCAGCGCCAGCTATCATGGCTGATTGGTTATCCTTCAGTAATGGTGACCGTAATTGAAATTGCATTGTCAACAGGCAGATGTTTACGCCATTTATCATAGAAGAGTTGCTCTTTATCAGCCATTGTTGACTATGGCTACTATTGTTCACCATTCTTGGCTTGTCATAGTGATACTATCGTTGGTGGTTACTGTTTGATTCATGACTGCATCTCAGAGTTATTCTTGGTGGATCAAACTCGCTGCTTAGCTCATGGTTGACTGGTTGGCTGATGATGGCTGCTAGATAGCTACTGTCAGCTGTTGATCATCAACCCCTACAATTTACCCTCACCAGTGACGATTGACCACTGCCAAGCACAGTGGCTTGCTCTCATTGATAGCCATTGACGCCTATTGCCAGTAAAGGAATTCCGTAGCTGATGCCACGTGGTATCCCCGCTGACCCTACAGGGGAGACCAGGAAGCCCCCAGTTCCACCCGCGTCCGCAGCCATCTCCAGCTTTTTGCGGGAACTCTCGCCATGGAGCTGAAATCCACAGCCGAGTATCTCAGCTGGGAAGGATGACCAACCAATGGATGATGGGTAACGATTCAGGGGAAAGAGGAA
>VSDK01022537.1:0-10309 GCA_009767595.1 Symbiodinium kawagutii
AGCTCTTGAAGGGCACGCAGTGAACAGCTACGCCCTGCAGTGCGGCTCAAGGATCAAGTGATCAACAGCCAACATGCACATCGTGTGATGGAAATGCATGTTGCATGTCAACTGACATTTTTTCTTTGTCCCTACCTCTCCCGCCCTTGCTCAAGTGATCTTGGGAACCTCTATGTGGACAAGTGATGACAAGTGTCACCAATCAAGTGATTGACATGTTTTTGGAGTTTCTCCTGCAAGGTTTTCGTCCAACTCCTTTCTTCATACATGCAATTTGAGAGGTTCAGTCTTTTGAATGTGTTTGGGACTTTTCAGTTTGAGCTACCCATGATCTTGCCGTCAAGTGACGTCTTTCATTCACACATCTGTGAAATATGTTTCAGTTATTCATGTGTCTGTGAATCTTTCGATGTTTTATCGAGTTTGTGTCACAGTTAACGTGCCTTTCACTCAGCCGTGACAGCGCGGCACCTTGACCCCAATTCTCAAAAGAGAAAGAAGCGCTGCTTTGCATTGATTGAATTGTCTGCCGTTTTGTTAAAGAGCATAAGGGTAGCATATCCTCTCAAGGGTGGGCGTGGTGGGCCGCCTTTGTCCTCGAAGTGCCATGGAATTTGGTCTTTGAGCCCCCCGACCCCCTACTGACACAAAAAAAAAATTAACGAATTGTTGGATTGCTTTTACAAAGAGAGAGTGCAAGTGATGGAAGTCTGGGTAAATGGGGCCCAAAATATAGGAGGTGACAGCGTGGCCAACGATTGACCCCAATTTTCAAAAGAAAAAGACACGGTCCTTTGCGTGAGCGAATTGTGTGCCGTTCTGTCAAAGGAAAAAGACGGAACTCATGCCTGCATGATGAAGGTTTATTCACAAGGCAAAACAAATGGAAAAAAAACAATTCTTGAAGTGCGCACAGTGAGCAGTCAAGGTTCAGTTTGCAATCGCTTTTTTGTCCTTGATCCTTTTCTCACTGCAGCAGTTCAGTTTGATTTTCGTCGCCTTGCAGTTTGGCTCAGGGATCAAGTGATCAAGAGCCAAGGTGCACATCATGTGACGGGAATGCATGTTGCATGTCAAGTGACATGGTTTTTCTTTTTCGTCCGTACCTCTCCCACCCTTGATTTAGTGATCTTTGGTTTTAACACAGGACCAGTGTCCTTTCGGCAAGTGCCGTCTACCAATCGAGTGATTGGCGTAAGTTTTCATATCCGTCGTTGGGTTTTCCCCGCGCTCTTTCATGTTGAAGTGCGAGTTGAGAGGTTTTTAGTCATTTGCTTTTCTGTTGGGACTATTCACTTTGAGGTTCATCCATGATACTTCAAGTGACGTATATCATATATCTTTCACACCGTCTCATGACGTGTTGTTAAGTGATTCATGGGCCTGTGCATTTTCGATGGTATATCGGTATTGCGTCACAGTCTAGGTGCTTCATCTTTTTCCGTGACAGCGCGGCCAAAGATTGACCCCAATTCTCAATAGAAAAACAACCCCGCTGCCTTGCATGAGGGAACTGTGTGCTGTTTTTTCAAAAAAATAAACAAATTGGACTGAAGGTTGGGTCCACGGTTTAGCCGAACACTTATCATGACAGCGTTTCCGCATGTTGGAACTTCAGCGCGTGATTCCAGAACAATTTTGTTGTCAGATTCTGTGTTGGTCAGGTTTGAAGGACATTGGTGGGTCGACGCCAATGCAAATCAGAAGAAACGGTTGACTGTTGGTATTTTGGCATTTTGCTGGCCAAGACGGAGACAGGAGGGAGAACTGGAGAGTATACAAACAATGTTGAACTCCTGCTTTCATGTTTGGGACGCAACCAATGCAAATTCTTTCTGGGTGCTGTGTTGAGGAGGAACGATAGTGATAATCAGAAACCAAGGCGAACGCAAACAGCTAAACGATGCGTCCAAAGTGAGTTTTTGTGATAAAGTTGTTGCTGGATGTTGGCGAACTGGTCTTAGATGCAACCCTGAGGCGAAGCAGGGCAGTGCCACGCAGAAAAGGTTAAAGGACTCAAAGTTGTTTTTCAAACATGAAATTATCATGTGGCAAAGTTTCGGAATCTCAAGCCAGAGATGGAAGAAGGAATTGAACAGAGCTTTGCCAGGGATGATTCAAAGTCTACACGGTGAGACTGAGACTAAAGTTCAAACAAATGTCAAACAGGAGACTTCAAGTGTGGCCCGTTTGAAATGAAATTCACTTCTGATTCCCTTGGCGTTGATTGCGTTATGATGATGTTATCCAAGTCAGATTCAAACCATTCCTTTGAATTCAAAATTTCGCAAACGGTAGACGTGTTGTACATTGTAACTGGTGCTGGTTTGTTTTGAGACATACATGACATCCACTAGCCCATGTTCAAAAAGCAAAACACGGATAGGAACGCTTCGAATTTGATGTCGGCCTGATGACCACATGTCTCTATGATGATTGCGATGACAATGCAGAGGCTTCACAGCGCTTGGATCGTTCTGCGCGAATTGATCCAGGTGCCAGACGCTTGGAGCACCAGGTTCACATGGGCCTGGTGTCAAGATCCGCCGCAATAGAAACTTGCGATTATGAGTTAGGGTCAGATACAGAGTCAGAGACAGACGTGCAAGAAATCAAGGCCAAGACCATGTATCGCATGGTGGATGATATCACCTTGAGTGGCGGCTCTCGGCACAAGGTTCTTTTCCTCACAAACAAGCAGGCTCGCCTTCTAGTAAATACGCCCGGCTCGATCAAACGTATGCTGGAAGCATTTGAACTTCCCACCCCCAAGTTGTTAATCCGATTTTTGCAGTCCAATGGAGGTGTCGACTGGGTCAAAAATCGCGCAGATGCTGGAAAGGAAATTCATGTTCCTTATGCGGGGGGTAGGCAAAAGGCCCTTCAGGCCGAGCACAAGTTGTACCATTTCATGACTGAAGTCTTGCTGCCCCTCGCCGCTGAAACGAATGCACTGATACTTGTGAGTGCAAGTCAAGGCTCCTGCATGTTGACTACAGCCCTACAGCGGGCCTTGCGGCTTCATCGAAGTCGGTTTGGCAGCGTATTGCCCTTTTCAGTGATTGGTTTGTGTTCAGACTCCCATCTGCTTTACAACAATGACAACCCTCAGGCCAAGTGGCATGAATTCAAAGATGCTGTCAATAGCTGGAGGCATAGACATCGGAACGTATTGAACAATTGTTTTCAAGGTTTATTGAAGCGCAACCCATCAGAGTCCAAGTATGACCTCGATGCAAGTTTTGCCAATTACATTTTTTGTGATGGTGCAAGTGGGATTGACACGGTTGAGGGGAAGATGGATTTTGGTCCTTTTTCGCAATTCTCCGCAAACCTAGTAAAGCACTTGATGGCCGCTGTACCGTGTATTGCCCTGAAGACTGGTATGACAAACCTGTATGATGGCCACGAGTCTTCTCTTGATAGTGTGATTGCAAGTCTAGAAAGTGGCTGCCCAACGATTCTGGTCAACGTGCGCTCCTGGCCACGTACCAAGAACCTGTCGGATGCCAAAGCCGTGTACCAAGCATTTTTGGACGAAATCGAAGGAAAATGGGACATACAAGATTGCGTGGCCATGTGTTTGTTTCTCCAAGCTTGGGAAGCTCGTTCGGCAAGTATTCAAGAGAAACCCCTCCTCACCGGGAAAAAAGCAAGGAATGAGAAGGCTGACATCTTGCCAGGCAAGGCAAGACTCCGAATGCAGGTTCAGGCTGTGCTAGGCGCAGCCACAGCTGAGCTCCGCAAGGAAATGGATGATTTGATTTTCTGGTTTTCAGACAGAAGGAGAAATGCAGTATCGCCATCGGAAAATCCCACCCGAGGAAGCGGAAGAATGGCGTGTAACAACGCTAAGCAAACGTGCATTGCAAACTTCAGCTCTTCTGAAACATCGACATTTGCACGTCGCAGATTGTGGGGACTTTGGCCAGAGTAGCAAACTGGTCCGGGAGCTTGTTCAATTGGACCGCCTACCAAAAGTAGAAGAACCTGAGGCCATCGACCTACTTGAAGAAGTTTGGAGTGAATATGATACCAAAAACTATTTGGCAGGCTCCTACAAGGTGTACAGCAAAGTGTCACATGTGGCTTTGTTGTTCCTCAGTGTGCTGGCAGTGTCCGCGGCAAGCCTTTCAGAATGTCAGACAGATCTCCTGGAGGGAGTTGACGCCAGAGTCCCAGTGTTTGTGGTCACACTGATTGCAGCGACGGCTGCCAGTTTTTCTGCGGTTGCAGATCCAACTTCTCGTTGGCGTGTCCTCCGCAGTAAATCTGCAGTTTTACTGAGAATTATTTGGCAATACAGAACTCGGACAAAGGCATTCGGCATTGCACATTCTGGTGAAAAGCCTTTGCAAGTCTTGTGCACACGCATGAGACAATGGAAGAAAGATCTCGCAGATGGAACCAGCCTTTTGGAGAGCACTATGGAGAGGGTTTACCCTCAGTCCATCTACAAACACATTAGACCGAACAAAGACCAAACCTTGAAAGAGGATCAGGATGATTTCTATTCACCAGTTCCCCCGGCCAGGTATGTTATTTTCCGCCTGGTCCCTGCAGTGGCATTTTATCAGGGCAGAATACCGTCAGTTGGACGGAGACGTCGATTCGTTCAAGCTTGTCTTCTGTTTTGTTCCCTGGCTTCTGCGATACTGAGTTTTCTAGGACAGATTCCCTGGATACCCTTGGTTGCAAGTCTTTATAGTGCCTTATCGGCTTGGCAGGAATTTGCAGGGCTTGACCAAAAGTTGCGAAGGTATACCGAAGCAGTGCATGCATTGAAAAACATAAGATCCTGGTGAACAGTTTGACGGAAGTAGAACGAGCGTCACCTGAATGCACCAACCGCTTGGTGGATTCTGTGGAAGAAACTCAGCTGCAGAAATAGACATGTTTCTGTCACAGCCACCATATAGAAAAGTTTGGACTGTGATGATCAGGATAGGTTCGCAAAACCTTTGCAAAGACATACCTCACGATTTGTCCATCCATTCTCGACAAGTCTCAGGGGAGCGGTGAAGCGCTGATTGGAGTTGCAACAATAAGGATATCATTTGTCATGAAGTCGGCATTTGGGCATCCAGCCTGTCAAACGTCGAGGGAAAGCTGGCCACTCGTCCAAAATCATGTGGTTATGGAGTTTCCGGAGAATTGGCAGTTGAAATTGAAGCATGTGTTCAAAGATGGTAGAGAGTTGCGTGGGTTGTTTTGTTTGGTCACTGTACTTGCATTCTCTATTCGAAAGCCTTCAGGAAAGAGTTTTTTTGTTTCCAAATGGCGTTCCAGAAATCCAGGGGTGCCATGCTTTGACAGCACCAATTTGCGCACTTTGTTTGCATTCCTTCCAGGCGTTGGAGTCTCGGGAGATGAATGCACAAAGAAAGCAGGCCATGGATACTGAGTGAGCCCAAAGTTGGCCGTGACGGCTCTTTGCAACGAGGGCATGCCTTTGCTGCTTGTTTCTTGCCGTGCCTGTGAAATGTGCATTGCATTGGTTTACCTACACTTTTGTCAATGTCTCTAAAAATAGCAATGGCAGTGTTTGCTTCAACTTTGGATCATGCCCGTGTTCCTTTCTTGTGCAAACAACGTGCTTGAATACATTTGCATCATGCAGGGTCGGAAGTTTGGAGGACAGTCACACTTGTTACAGCACTGGAACATCATGGGAATTGAATGTCCATCCAATACATTCACATCAAACATTCGCATCATACTGGACCGCTGTGGTTGGAAGGCCATCAGTTTCCCAGAGTTTCCCCAGTTCTCCAGTACACCCTTTAGCCGTGTGCCTCTGTATAACAGTGAAGAGGTTCTGATTCACCGATCTTGCGCTTTTCAGCAGAGGAATTCTTACTATTTCATAGAACATTTGAACATTTGGCGGTGTCATCACCAAGCCAATACCTAGGCGATCATTTTGTCGCAAATTCTGGGTTCTAGATGGTTCTGGTTCATAAGATTCATCACTGAAGTAGACTTAACAGCAATTGACCAATGGTTTGGCCCTTGAAGCGCTACGTTGTGACGTTGACCTGAGACCTGCATTTTGCAATGTATCAGTATGTAAACTGCTGAAGATGTATGTTGACTGCTTTTCATCGGATCTTCGCTGAGAAACTCCCAGGGAAAATGGTACCAACACTCTATGTGAACAAAGTTCGTAGAAACTCGTACTTTGTCCATGGGAACTAAAGTAACTCGTAGTAACTCCATGGGAAATTAAACGCATTCTTTTGTTAAATTTGGTGTTTCGCCGGGTTGAACTCGAAGCAACTCAGACAAGCAGACGAATAGAGCATGTAATGAAGGTGCATCGTTTTCGGGGAACCATCAGGCATCACGACAGCTTTGGTGATGACAGGCATCGGACAGGATACATTTGTCCGGAATGGTTGTTGACGTCAATACCCGGGACTAAAGGCATGGATGCAGAATTCTTCAATCATGGTGTCACCGCGGCGCCCCTGCTGCAACCTTCAGAGGGTTTCCGAGCCTTAGGCTGTTTTTCTCTCTGGTGTACATTATTTTGATGACCTATTTGCGTGAGAACTGTCCCAAGCATGCAGATTCTTTCGAAACAGGAAGATATGCAGCGCTGAAAAAATGATCAAACACGAAACCTGTTGACAGTGTTTGCTTCAATTCCCGTGGACTGTTCAGGTGCTGTTTCAGTTGGCGCAGTGAATGAAGCAGTTACATTTATTTTCTTCCTCTGCGGTTTCTGATGCATGAAAGCCTTAGCTGTCTCTTTGCAGTGCCAGTGGTCTGTCAAGAGTAGTTTTTCTTTCTCTTTCTTCTATGTGTCTGGTTTCAAGATGCGCTCCTGAGTCAGGCCTTTTTGGCAAAGCCACAACCCACATAGCCGATCATCATCCATCAGTGTTCATCATCGCCTGGCGTAAGGCCTTGCCTGCCAGTTCTGGCGACATCCGTAGGGAGTGTCAATCATCGAGTTTGGAGTTGTGCTGTCGGTCTTTCAATCACTGTGATGATTGTGTGAGCCTGCGCTCAAAATAGGCAGCAGGCACTGAAGGTTACATGCAGCTGTTGCCATTTGAAAGTGATTTTGTCCATGCTCGCGTTCATGTGAAGCCTTGTTCCGCTAGAGTTGCCCGTGCACACAATGTTCGCAAAGTTGGGTCGGCCCAAAATGGGGCCATAATTTTGCAAAACTCGTTTTCAAAAGCATCAAAAAAAGGGATTCTCGAGCAAACACATCCTTCCTCCAACAGCTGAAGCTACACGACAGTTTGTTCATGGGTGCGGGCGGATTTTGCACCTTGAGATGCTGAGTGTCCTGAAACCCTGGTGAAGATCTCAACGTTTTTCTTTCTGGAAGGGCACCTCCTCTAACCTGGACATGAAAATGAAGATTCAGATAGCAGTTTTTTGTTTAGCTCTGAAAATGTGAGCGATGCCTTTGTGGCACTTTTGAAGCTTGATTTATTTATATGTTTCCCCTGTCAAGATGTGAACACCAACTTCCCCTGTGTAAGAATGGCGCCAAAAATTAGTTTCGCACGTGCATTTCCCACAGAATTGATACACAGGTTACTCACTGCCAACGCAAAAAACGAGAATCATTGAGTTAAACTGAAATGTAGTGACCTGCGCGTCAAGTGCGACGTTCTTTAGCGTGCAAATTTGACGTGAGTGTCAAGTCTGTGATACAGTGTCCTGCATGAGACAGTTGCACAATCGGCAATATCAAACCCGTACAAGGCGTTCTGCTGGCTGTTTGAATTCATTTGCTGCATTTTGTCGTACTTCAAATGCGTCTTTGGGCTCGATGGATGTTCCCAACAGTTGCTTGATTCGAGGTGGGCAACACTCTGCCGGGTAGCTCGTCAAACTGTAGGGTCTCCGGTAAGTTGCTGTAGTACTTGTTTGGGGAGGTTGTTTCAGTGGCATTGAATTCGCATGCGTTTTTGGTTCAGATCATGGGCAATGGCTCACTGTGCTGGAAATGGTGCACACATTGATTTATGCAAATTGACCACCTTCCAGGGCACATGGCAATGGAGCTTGTGGACAGTAAGAATGAAGTGGAGGCAAGGCGGAACATTGTTTTTTGTTGCATCTTTTCCCGCGTGATTCCATTCCATACCTCTTAGGAAAAAGCTTTATCATCCAGTCCTGTAGTTTCAACACCTGTGTTTGTTTGGTTTGACTTTACATGATAGGACTTGAATGCTTGATATTCGATCACAGGCGAGGCAAAACTCGAAGGAACGGCGCTGGAGCTTCGAGTGACGAGGACGCTTCTCTACTGGCAGATGCAGCAGCAGATGTGAAGCGGTTGTGTTTTATGATCGACCAAACTGCACCGAAGAGACTGGTTGTGTTTTCGCTGCATGTGATGCCAATTGATGCCATTGTATTTCTTGTTACTATCCTCAATGTGAATTTGCTGAGATGAGCTCAACCATCATTTGGTGGTTTCTCAAAATAGGGGACCCCCAAATCATCCTTTATATAATCGTTCATAGCAACCAACCATAAACTTGGGGTACCACAAACTGATTGGAGCCCCTATACCAAGCGTGTCATTCCATTTCCCTTTCGGTCAAACAGCTGAAGGAAGTGACTATCGGAGGCCAGTTTCGCGTCATGCACTGAGAGAGGAAGATCTCGCCATAGTTTGGAGCTTGCGCACATGACTTTACAAACAACGCGTTTGGGGTGCAGGGGTATCCCCAGTTATTGCTTTTCTCAGGTCAGTTTAGGGTACCCATAAGGTTATCATGCCATGTCAATCATTGCTTATTCATAAGCCAACCATTTGGAAACAACGATGTGGAAGACAGAACAAGGTCAGATATGTGATGAAGCGAACATCGCAATTGTTTTGGCTTTACAGAACAAGTGCAACTAGTGTCATTGATATCTCACGATTCTCCTCATTGACAATCTGTAAGGCAAAATTGTCAGAACGCTCCTTTGGCGCCATTCATCTTTGTCGTGGGCCCAAGAGGGTTGACCAAGATTTGGTGGGATCCATTTTTCAGTTGTTGTGAGCGTTTTGATTTTTTGTCAGTTGCCAATTTGAGGATGCCATTCCATGTTTGGACCCAGATAGTGAGGTGTGAATCTTCGGACAGGAGAAGAGGTCGCCAGCAAATTGGAGCCTTCGAAGTCAAGGCCAAACTTTGAGACAGTATATCTTGGTCTGGTTCTTTTGGCACTAATCATTTTTGAACTTTGTGTTCCAAGATGTGCTAAGATGTGCAAAGGGTACACACTGAAACCGTGGAGTTGCAAAGGAAGATTTCCAGCTCCTGTGACTTGATGAGCGTTGGGAACGTCCTCAAATTGTTAGCGGAATGTGGACATTGACACTGAAATCAGCACACTGACTGGCAAAACTGTATTTGCTTGTACCTGAGTTCAGGCCTCTAGTTACATTTACTTTATTTGCAGACATTCACTTGAGCCATGACAGATTTAAAAAACAGCTCTACAAATTGGGGTCGACAGCAATCTGGCGCCACCCAGGGGACTTGCTGGTAGTGTTGGCATTCCTTCGATTCATTAGTGCGCAGCGTGGAAGTCGCTTTAGGAAAGCAATGTCGCGTGGTGAAGTGTAGCACAACTGGAGGGGATTCAATGAACGGAAAATGTAATGTAGAGTAGAGTATATAAGGCAATCGATACGTGCACATTTGCACATAATATGTACGCATGTTTCACACATCTACAGTCATCTACATACCAGTGCGTATTTGTTTGCATTTGTATAGTCCTGAATTGTGGTAAGAATTTCAGCAATTGCCATTGGACGTTGATGAAAAAGTGCTGAGCTCACCAGGATGCACTGTGATGGTTTTGGTTCCTTGGAAGTCACTCTGAAGTGAAGTATCATGAAGTATCATGAAGTATGGCAGAAACCCCAGGAGAAGTTCGCCATTTCGGACAGTTCTCCAGGTGATGTTCCCACCAACCTTCTGGCGCCGTCCCTGGAAGATCTGCTGAATTTCTGTGTGGAACCGAGCCCATGGCTGTAGCGTCTGGCCATTTGTTTGCTGCCGATTTTTTACTTTTTGTACTTCTCTTTGATCACTGTACAAGTGCTGGTTCCCTTCAAAAACCATCAGCATGATCAACTGTAGCCTTCCAAAATTCTAGAGCTGTGTGAATAGTGGTTCTCATCTCGGTGCAGAACTGATTTACTGCAAAGTTGTGTGTTAATTGCGCGGTGAAGAGACAATGCCATAACTGAGTGACATAATCACCTCTACTTGCCACCCATATGGCATGCATGTGCACCAGCATGGGCTATACCGAAGGCCCTTTGAGCTCAGTG
>VSDK01022580.1:21104-53788 GCA_009767595.1 Symbiodinium kawagutii
ATCTAGCTACATACTGATTTAATTTAATTGATGGCCGTGATTATCCATGGTTTCACCTGGAATTTTCAAAACAATGGAGATCCACGGTTCCGACAACGCATTCCGTCTTGTCGTCACTGATTCACTGCGGTGTCATGTCAGCCATGCCCAGCGTGGCCCGGCTATCAGCTGGGCCGCGCAGGCGCATGTCTGACTTGATTCACTACCTCTGAGAGTGTATAAGTGTGCATGTTATGAGCATGTTTGGATATAATATACATGCGTATAAATGTAAATATATATGTGCCACTCATGTTTTGTCACTGGAAGCAGGTTGGAACTTCAATGGGATGGATCATGATGCCTGGAAGTCGTTGCAGCTTAGGCTCAAAGATGGCGGTGGTTTCAAAGCCTTCGCAGGCCCTTGTGATCCGCCAGCCATGGATTGACAAGATCCTGGAGCCAGATGTGGAAAAGAGAAAGGTTTGGGAAGTGCGGAGCCAACGCACTTTGAAGAGGGGCCTTTTCGCCCTTGCCCCAAGTGGAGAGAAGGAGCTGGTGGGGGAAGTCGAGATCGTGGATTGCTTCCGCATTGCTGTCAAGGAGCGTGGTCAGTGGAAACCGCCTCCTGAACACCTTCGCTCTGAAGAAGTGTTCGCCTTCTCACCCCAGAACAGCGTGAAGGTTGGGTTCACAGCCGCCGAGGCGCCGCCCTACATCGACTTCAAGACTGAGCTGTGGGCTTGGGAACTTCGAAACCCGGTGCGTTACGCGGCGCCTGTGCCGTGGAAAAAGCCGGATGGGGCAGTGATCTTCGCCAACATCGACCAGAAGAAGGACAAGCAGAAGGAGAAGAAGAGCAAGGAGAAGAACAGGAAAACAAAAAAGAAGCCAGCAAAGACGAGCGAGACCAAGACCAAGAAGAACAACAAGAAAGGAAGCTGACGACCAGCCAGAAAGGGGCAAAAGACGAAGCCGAAGAACAAACAACTTGGAGCTGACCTACGTGCCTACTTTCAACTGACCCGCGCGGGACGAGTCCGAAAGCAGGAAAAGTTGCTGCAGTGAGGGAGCCGGGGGTACAGGGATCGGGATTCCATTTTCAATCAAGCAGTGTTCGCATCAGGACATCGACGCACGTTTCCATATTTGAGCATCTAACTACTTATTATAAAAATTAGTGATGATGACCGACAAGAACCATCACGGTTTCACCTGGAATTGGAGATCCATGGTTCCGACAACGCGTTCCCTCCTGTCACTACTGATTCACTGCCGTGTCAGCCATGTCCAGCATGGCCCAGCTACAAGCTGGGCCGTGCAGGGCATGTCTGACTTGATTCACTCCATGTCATGTTTTGCCACTCCTGCCCAGTTGATTCACTCCAGTTCGTGTTTTGTAACAACCACATGTCACTCACTCCATGTCATGTTTTGCCACTCCTGCCCAGTTGATTCACTCCAGTTCGTGTTTTGTAACAACCACATTTCACTCACTCCATGTCATGTTTTGCCACTCGTCACTCCATGTCATGTTTTGCCAGTCATGTTACGAGCTGATCATGGGACGATGTCTGGAAGTCATAATTTTGAGTTGGCTTGGATGACGCTTCGCCCATGGACACATGTCACAACACTGTTACTTGATTGTTTGCGTTCAGGCTCTAAGCAAATTTTCAGGGACCCGCACCGTTCTTAAGACACGTTGACCATGGATTCGTTGCCCCCTGTTGACCTGCAGCCTTTGGTGAAAGAGAAGCCAGATGACGCCGAGTGTGTGCGGGAACTTTGCAAGAAATTATGCCAAACTTGCGGCATCAATGAGCACACCCAAAAGTTGGCAGACCTATGGGTTCTTCTGACTCAAGCGAAAGTTCAAGTGAGCATGGGGCACTCAGGTGGTGACATCACTCAAGCTTCTATGGGACCAATGCCGGTGGAGTCACTCGATTTCCTTGGGGTCTTGGACGACTTGAACTTGAAAGAGAAGTTCACCTACAAGCTGGAGATTTTGAAATCCATCGAAACTTTGGAGAATTGCAAGGCTGCAGAGACAGATCTTGTGATCAAAACGATGTGGTTCTTGCAAATCATTTTTGAGCATTTGGAGCGATGATGAGCCAACGTGCCCACACTGAGCGTTTGGCCGATGACTGGAAAAAAGTGTTGAGCGTTGAATGTGTTCGGGATGATTTGTTTTCCTTCCAGTGCAATGTGCCTTGACACCAGGGAGGCTTCAATTATATATATATATATATACGCAATCAATGTCATTGTTAAGAAAATTTATCCCCAGGGAGGTTTATTTATTGATCCTTACTGCCCAATGCAACATACACAACGAAAAACACAAGACCAACAACCAAAGTTTGGTTCTGGAAACTCTGATAGCACTTTTGAATGTTTTTATTTTTGCATGTAGAATCCATGGAAATTTGAAATTAATATGATGCGAGGGTCGGCTGCCTGAACCGGGAAGCGAAGTGCCGCGAGCAGAGCCAGGGGTTCCCCTATGGAGTGCTCCCGTCAAGGCGAGAGCGGAGCTTAGAAACGATGGGAAAGGAATGGTGGCTGGTTGTTGTTGTTGTTGTTGTTGTTGTTGTTGTTGTTGTTGTTGTTGTCGTTGTTCTTGTTGTCGTTGTGAGTGTATGTTGTGGTTGTTGTTGCTTGGCAATTGAGCTAAGATTCTCTTTGTGGCTCAGAAGTTGGAGGCTGGGTAAGACAATGATGGTAGACATTGGGCAGCATGGATGGCTGACATGGGACAGCATTGCTGACAGCATTGTAAAAGCCTAAGCAACCAGGCGCCCGGCGCCGGGCACCCAAAAAAAGCAACCACAGCAACCACTATACAGCAGCAAGTATATATTTGTTATTTAGTATCTAGATATAAATATGTTATCACTAACATGCGCTAGTTAACCAATGTAGCTCAATCTAACCAACTCACCAACCAACTAAACAAACAATCCCAACAACTTCCCACCAGCAAAACTGTTGATTAAACACCAGCGAGAAACTGCACGAGCCAACTGTTGCGGGGTTTTGGCTTTGGGCGCAGGCTTGGGTTTTGGAACTCCAGAACCCGGTGGTTTGCCTCCTTTGCCACCTTTGCCACCTTTCCCCCCTTTCCCGCCCTTGCCGGTAGCACCACCAGCATTGTCAGTAGAGTCATCAGGCTCTGGATCAGCAACGTGACCATGGGTGATGATATGGCGATTGCTATCCTCTGTCTCATCCGCTTCATCGAACCAGCAGTGATAGAGAGTCATCTCCTAAGCAGTCGTGGGTTTGATTGGGTGCATCTATCCAGTAAGTGGTGTCTGTATGGGCAAAAAAGCTCGAAGAGAGCATCTAGTTCATGTTCGGTGCAGCTTGGGTGCTGGCACAGATGGGAACTCAAAGTGCGGTTTGGACAAGCCAGCATTCACCTGCGAACATGGACGTATAAGGAATTGGGACAGGTATTTTGGGTTTTGCAAAAAGAAACATGTCATGTTTATTTTCCTTGATGTGATCAAGTGGAGGCAGCATTGACTAGTTTTGATTAGTTTTGTTTTATATACGCACATATGCCACCAACCAGCCTTGTCCTTGATCAATTGATCCACCAGAGCTGCACGCTGATTATACTTCAGCAATAAATCCTCAGTTTGCAACACAGGATGAGGATGAAGATGTTGGCAAGCTGATGCATTCTGATGTCATTTAGATTGATTGCAATTTATTACATACTGAACCCGATATATTCAAACAAATCTCTCTCTCTCTCTATAATTAATATATATATATATATATATATTTATTTATATTTATATTTATTATATACATAAATATTCAAACATACATCGCATACCACATATGCTTTTAAGTTGAAACCATAAGCCCCGTAGCTCAGCCAAGTTTCATCCCGAGTCAGCCACTTCCATGTCCCCAAGTTGCGTGTTCCATGAACACGCTGGTGTTCCACCATGATGCTTGATTGAAGCCAATCTTCACCACATTGCCGGAATTCAGCAAACAATGCTTGCACCTGTGCTTTGCTTTCCTGTGCGTTGGGCTCTGCCATTGCTGCATCAAATTTTGCTTTGATGGGTGCTGGACAATTTGGTCCTCTCACGTTTCGAGAGAACCTCATGTATTGAGCCTTGTGTTGCGCCTTTGACGGTGGTTCCTCTTGGGATGCTGTGTTTGGAAGTGCTGGGCTGGCGGAAGGCACTTGGGCAACCACAGCTGGCTGTGCTGTGTTTGGAAGTGCTGGGCTGGCGGAAGGCACTTGGGCAACCACAGCTGGCTGCGCTGGGTTTGGAAGTGCTGGGCTGGCGGAAGGCACTTGGGGAACAACAGCTGGCTGCGCTGTCTTCGGAAGTGCTGGGCTGGCGGAGGGCACTTGGGGAACAACAGCTGGCTGCGCTGTGTTTGGAAGTGCTGGGCTGGCGGAAGGCACTTGGGCAACCACAGCTTGCTGGCTTGGTGGGGAAACAGCTGATGGCGCGTTGAACTCAGGGACTGGCGGAAGGTTCAATGCTTTTGCTGCTGGCGGGGTGGCTTGCATTGGAGCTGATGCCTTGGCTGCTTCTGTTGTAGGTGCTGTTTGAACCTCAGTGCTGGGTGCTGCATGAGCATCAGCTGGTGTTCCAGCCGGTGGTGAGGCCACAGGCGGAGGTGGTGAGGCCACAGGCGGAGGTGGGTAGGCCATGACGGCAAGAGGTGCTTGCAGGCACAAAGCTTTTCGCAACTCTTGTCGGGCCAGGGTCCAGGTTCTGAACCCCACAAAGTCCTCAACAGCATCATCACAAGCAAAATCCCAAGTTGGGGCAGGCTCATCATCGTTCATTGGATGTAGTTCAGCCCTCACCGCATCTTTGTAAGCATTCAGCTCTGGGTGACCCATACTCCACTTCAGATATGCATCGAGATCACACTCCTGCATGCAGTAGATTTCATGTTTGGCTTGGTTCTCCAAGCGTACACTGCAAATGAAGCTTGGTCGCAAGGGAGGGGCATCACCGCATTTCAGAGCAGTTTCAAGCTTGTCCATTTCATACACCAGAGGTAGGGTCATCAACAGGTGATGAACGGGGGACGATGGTGGTGGGGCATCTGGGTGAGGCATCGTCCCGGTTGGTGCTTGGGCTGGCGCTTTGGGAGCTGTTGGCACAGCATGCGGTGCTGTGTCTGGGGATGCTGCATCCAACAAAACTGGCTGTGGGGATGCTGCTGCTGCGGTTGCCTGATGTGGTGTTGTCAGGCTTGGCTCTGCTGGTGCCGAGTTTGGTTCAGGCTCCAGGCATTCTTCAGAATTACCAGGGGTCAATTGTCCAGTGCTTGGATGGCGGAGGGCGGAAAAAAAGGCTGCCATACCCTGAGCAGTCACTGGGCGGGAGGTTATCTCAGCAGGTTGCTTGGTTGAGGTCTTGGCCACCCCGGTGCCGTGCCCGCTTTTGTCTCGGGAGCCACTGCTGTGGATGCCAGGCTGCTGGGAGGGGGTGGTGAGGTTGCTTCTGAGACTGGGTCTGCAGGTGCTGCGGTTGGCTCAGCTGCACGTGCGGGCGCTGGGGCAGGTGAATCCACTGGCAAGGTATCTGGCAAGGTATCCAGATCAATGGTTTGATGTTCACGAGGGTGTGTATCCTTACGGCATGCGGTTGTGTCAAGGTGCGTGCAAACCTTTAAACTTTTAGATGTTATAGTAGACTCAAATGACTCAAACAATGCAAGCTGATCATCAAATTTAATTTCAGAGCGTGAGGCTTTTGTGATTTGAAATGGGGGGGGGTGCTCAAAAGCATCGTGTTGCGTTGGAAAACACTAAGTGTTACACCATGAACCAAAACCAAACGTGTGAAAGAATTTGATATACATAGATATATATATATATATATATGTATATGTATGTATGTATGTATGTATGTATGTATGTATGTATGTATGTATGCATGCATGTATGTATATTTACATATGTTTAACATTAACCATGTCTTGCACCACCAGGCGCCACACCAAATGTGCAGGCAGGGAACTGTCAAAGCGTCTGGGTCTGGGTCTCTAGCATCATCCAATGTCATCGTCGGCAATGTCATCAGCACATCGCTCGAGTCATCTCCTGGGTGCTGTGCCAGGTACTGGAGGCATTTGCCTGATGATAGGTGATCAAGACATGAAGCATATTTATATATATATATATAGAAAAAAGATTTTTAACATATATATATATATATACATTTACATGCTTATGAATAAAATATGTGAATATAAATATAAATATATATATATATATAACTATGAATATAAATAAATAAATATATATATATACACATATAATATTGTACATATACCATGTAGCGAGATATTGCTGGATGATCCCCCCAGATGTCCTGCATCATCAAAATTCAATGTGGTTGGCTGCACGGAGTCATCACGTCCACAAGGAGCTTTGCCGTCAGGGGTTACTTTTGTAGACGAAGTTGGTTCCATATGATCTTTTCCACGCTTACCCTCTGAACTGGAGTTGGTAGACCCTGATGCACTGGTGCTAGCAGAAGCCGTACTAGTAGCAGCAATGCTTTTCGCAAGCGCCTTTCGCCGAGCACCTGCCTCCAAAGCAGCTGCAGCTGCCTGCCAATGGGATAGACAGAACCCTTTATTTCTTTGGGGGGGAAGCCAAAAGTAATTTATGTTGGATATCACAATACAACCCCTGCCTGTATCAGTTCATCCTCCATTGTCCCCATGGCCAAGGACACCGGTGGTCTGATATTAGCTGGAAATTGGCTGCTCTGTCGGCAATTCATGGACGGAAAGTGGCAAGCAACAGATCTGGTGGGTCTAAAATGGGTTTCCGACAGCGGTCACGGGTGGTCACGGGTATTTCCGATAAGTCATAATTTTAAATAATGTTTTGTTAAATTGGTCACGGGTGGTCACGGTTTGGTCACAGGTAGCTGCGACAGGCTAAGTTCGAATAACAACCCAAAAAGTATTGTTTTTTGGGAGAACCGATAAAGTAGTAGGCTCATACGGTGTGCCCTTAATATGTGGTGCTTCACAATCAACATATTCGATATGCGTTTGTAAGCTGATATTGGTGTTCCCACAGTACTGATGCCCCAACACTCCCATGGCTCAACAATTATTCAATTCATTGTGTTTCCAGTTGGTGAGTTCGGTTGTGAATCTTTACATGGAAGCCATCCAACCTGATAATCGGTAATGCTGTACAGAACGGGATGTGTATCATCGAGACTAATCAACCATCTACTAGATACCACTGCACTTCCAAGTGAGCACCAAGCAGTTTTATTCTGGATTGGAATGACTTCGGATCGTGTTGATGCCTGCAAGATCGCATAGTGTTAAGCCTGGGCCAGGCCAAACTCACACAGTCTATCTAATTAGACCGTTGTTGAATTAATGAGGGGCACCTGCGCAAGCAACTATATGAAGGTTTAAGCTATTATGTGTGATCAAGTATATATGTGTACACAGTTGCTTGCAACTGGTACAGCCCTATGCTACCACTAGCTCTTCAAAAGGAAGGCCAGGCTGAGGCCGAAATCGCCCCGCCGCAGCTTCACCCATCAAAAAAGTTGTCAAGCTTTCCAAGCCGGCTTCTTTCCAACTCCTGGGCTGATCCTTAGATAGTGCGGCAAGGAGACCCTGAGCATCTGGGTGAACAAATCCAAACAATGTTTTACAATATCCTATGCAAAACAAACCTCTTTAGGGGTAATTTTTTGGTTGTCATATTGAACCATTCAGAGCTCTACATGCGCACACCTGCATGGTAGTCCTACACTTCACTAGTGAAATGATTCATATTTGTACACATGACATTTCCATCAAGGCTACAATTCCACCAGCCAAATACTTATCCTTAGAGCACATTACGTTTGTGCACATGTTATTGTTTTTTGATGTATAGCTCTTCTCAATTAGTGCCCACGTACATGTAAACTGAAAATAATTTTCTTGTCATTGGTATTAATCAAGGATATGATTGAACCTTTAAAGAGACGCGTATCACCTCATCAGTGTCATGTACGACAAAAGTATTCCCAATTTGGTGCACTGCAGCCATGGTGCCAGCCCCTGCGGATATGCTTTCTGCATTTCAGGCCAGAGGTTCTGAACGAGCGAAGCAACACCAACCTGAGCGAAGGCAGGGGTGGCAGCCCGCTAGTGAGAGAAACCATGAAATAAAACACACACACACACACGTGTATATAAATAAAAAACAAATATATTATATATATATATACATGTGCGTTTATGAAGATATATATATATATGTATTTTTTTGAAAATATGAATAAGTACATAAATAAATATATAAATAAACAACACTGATAAGTACATAAATGTGCTGGGAATACCAAATGAACCCATAAAGATACTTTAACCCTTTGATTAAGTTGTATCAAGCCGCAGTCTGGGATTTGTGAAGACGAGCAATTCTCGCAGCGAATTTCTTCGGGTATGCGCCGGACTCTCTCAACCGATGACCACCACTCCTTGGATTTGTTTTGAAATTTGCCTAGTATGGTCATTGTCAGGAGCTGATGCATGCCCGTTCCATGTCATGAAAGACACGCTCAACAAATCCAAAAAAGGTAAAGCAACAATTCATAATGAAGAACATTGAGTAGAGTCGATTACTGTACATCATAAGAGCTGAGAGTTAATGCAACCTTAGAGTCACCCATACACGCTTGCTCTTCTTGCAGATCGTCTTCTTCACCATGCCCACAGACGTTTTCTTCAGATCATCACGTTTGTCTTTGGGCATGTAACTTTCGAAGTCCATAGCCATTGACCTAAAGCACACGTGCTATCAAAACCATCACAGTACATCAAGTTGTTAATTCTGAAATGATTAATTTTGTTCTGACTATACCGAGCCCCCAACGTGCTCCCGAAAAGCTGTGTTGGCTTACAACACCAGTGGCCGTAAAGACCAAGCCAAGTTCTCTGGAAGAAGCTCGGACCACACTTGTGCAAGAGGTGCTCGTAGTATGGGGAGTCCTTCAGCCTTGATGACCCTGGCTGCTCTACCTTAGCGCTAGTGTGTTGAGTGGACAGTGGCTGACAGTCGGTCTTCGTTGTATCTTGATTCAGAAATTCAAAACATACTATATCAAATCAAATTGACAAATCATTAAGCATAGGTACCATCCAGTAAGCTCCGGTGACCAGGGCAACAAGCGCCAATAGCGCAAACCGCGTGCTCAGCAGGTTTCCCATTGCCACCATCGCGATAGAAGTGTCGCCCATGATATCGACGTTGCGTTTTGTCGTGGCCAATGATATCCACACCCACCTGGTGATTCATTAGTTGTTGCGAAATGCATATGGTTTATAAAGATAAGGAATAACCAGAACAAAAATCATACTATTCACACTTGAATTAAAGTTTTGCTAGGATCAGCTAAACCACGAGGAGCATGGCACTCCTCCAAAGAGTAAAGCGCCAGGTTTGAGTCGCAGGGTATACTTCAATGCCAGCAAAAATCCCATCGGCGATGAAAGATCATGGAGAACAGGGTCATTCAGGATGTCCATGCTTCGCCTACAGTCCAGCTAGTTCAGGATAAAGACATGTTCATTTGTATTAAGAGTGTTTGGTTCAAACTAAGCATCCTACGTGTTCAGCCCAAGTCTTCCTTGGTCCACACTGCACCAACCCCCAGTCGACCCAAACCATAAGATTCCCAAGCATCTGTTGCGCAGCGATGCATATCTTGGGAACCGGCTGCATTCATTAGTCAAACGGCCACATCCGCTGAAACATTCGAAGACATCTAGATCCTCAGATTGCGGCTCAGCATGGCTGAACTGATGTACATATATGTTTACAGCCATATGGCCGACTGAATAATTGCCAACCAACGTTTTATTGGGTTGGTAGCTACGCTAACCACGAGTACGACGCAACTGGAAATCGTTCGTAACCGAGGGATTTGGGATCCAAGATTTAATCTTCCAGCAACTGGAATCCAGCGGGACTCTTCCTCACATATTTGCGCAATCATCTCTTTTTTGATGAGATGGCGACCATGATGTGGAATAACCACCCCTCTTGAGCATCGATGAAGTTAGACAAGACTCTTGGGTCAGTGAGCTTTGCTGAAGCACATAGTCGCAGCAATGAATCCTCAGGATTGCCAAGCCACAAAAGCATATGCAAGTATAACGTATGGGCTAGTCAAATCAAGTTTGATCTAGCGGCAATGTGCTCATACTGACATATATGTCGATGAAACGACACCAAGTGTCAGGATGATGGGGCATCCGAAGAACAACAGCATAGCAGTCTTTCTTTTGCTCAGTCCCACCATGATTGCAGCGAAGCTGGCGACACCGGTTGCACAATTGCTTAGCCAAACAGCTGAGCTAAGGGAAACCCTTCACAATGCCAATGCATTCAACACTCCCCTGAACATCAAATTTAAAGTACACAAACAGCTACTTGCCAGCTAAGTAGATGCAGGTGAAGCTTTGTTTTCTCCCATTTGCTGGATGCCGTTGTGTGGCTCGATAAGCACCGAGTGTGTATCGACACTCAGCTATCCCTACTCTCCTGCATGTCCAGGAGTTCAAAATGAACTGATGAACTGGCTCAGCAGGACCGCCCCGCAATACTACAAGGTAAACCTTAGCTATATAGATCACAAACTACAATATATGGCATAAGATTATTTCATAAATCACCTATCCGACCTATCCTCTAAGCTGGCCAGCCACCAACCTGCTTCGCAAGAGTAAAAGACTCCTGCCATCCACCTCGTTTCAACACAGAGATGGTCACTCCATGCTTCTTGTTCTTGCGCAGGTCATAGCGATGCGCAAGTTCATCGCTCACCTCACTGACATAGATCTGCTTGCAGAACCACCTTGGCAGCAATGGCGAGTGTGGAAATGGCTGGGCTAGAAGTGGTGTTGGGTGACATGCTATGTGTACAAACATGTTGTAACAATGATATGTATTTTTTGAATATATATATATATATATATATATGTATGTATGTATGTATGTATGTATGTATGTATGTATGTATGTATGTATACTTATATGTATATGTGCACATGTATCTACGCATAGGCAACACCACATAAGTTGCGTCGGCTGTGCTACTGCATTGGAACACAAGAGTTGAACTCTGTCGGTCAGAAACCAGTCAAACTTGTTTGGGGTCAGGTAAAAACTTTTGCTCAACACAACTTAGCCACCCTACTTGGAAAGCGATGAAATGCTACCCACGAAGAAAACGGTGGTCCAATTGACCTAGGATCGAACATGTCACACGCGGATGTGTGTCAGGATGGGAAATATACATATCCAGATGATAACCACAACCCATAAACTAGTTTAATTTGTTTATGTTTAGTTTATGTTTGGACATGTGGTATGTGCCCACATGGTCAGCCCAACGCTAGTACTAGTATCTCTACCCAAATGATTTCTAAGTAGAAGCCAACGCTAGTTATGTTGGCTTTCCTCCTATCTAGCTAGGTACGTTCATCGAGGAACATATGCGCTAACCAAAGTTTGAAGCTGTTGTGCCCCTTGACCAGCGAGTTTCGCAGCAAACTCTAAGGAATGCGCCAAATTCAGCTCAAGGCCCTGCTTTGGAGGACAATTGGGGGTGGGAAGCCTGCACAACAACAACACCTAGTCCCGTTGTCCAAGGTCCTGACAGAATCCCCAAGCTGGAAGCTCCATCATCACCCTTCAGAGTAAAGGATTTCTTGTCGCCACTGCCCTGAATGGTAGGAATGCCTGCTGCTCTCAACTCCTTCTCCTTAGATATCATCATAGAACGGAGAATCAGGGCGAAGGGACATCCCAGTGTAAAACCATTAAATTTTTATCCATGACTTAGGACATCCTAAGGGGAAACCTCACAATAAGCAATCAGAATCTAGAACAAAATAATAACAAATTACCCTGAAACCAAGTCGTGGGTCGATGATGGACCACGCGTTCCACTGCTGTTCGCTAGGGGAAAGACCATCAGAAGCCTCGGTTGGCTCCTCAACTGGTTTGGATTCTTCAGGAATCTCCTCGGGTGGCGCTGGCTCAACACTCTTCGCTTTCGCCTTTGCCTTTGCCTTCCCCTTGGCTTTCGCCTTGGCACTGCATTTGGCAGTGGGAGAACCCTTTTTCGCTGTGTTCTTCTTGCCAATCAGTTTCTGGACCTTCTTATCTCCATTGGCTTGATCCACCAAGTCCTGTGCACCAGCCAATTTCTGTGCTTTCACCACCTGCTCAGGGAAATAGCCTGACAAACCATCCTAATGAAACATAACATCATAAATCCCTGAGAATTTATTTGTTTCAAATGACACTGTTATCCATTGCTGTTGGATCCTGTAATTGCTAAGTGTATTGTATATGTATATGAACAAGTTTGGGCTTCAAACGGTGTTGAACCTATGTTCTTCATCTATATATATATATATTTAAATTTATGTGTGTTGAGATTTATATATGTTTAAAAACAAGTGTTTAGTAGATTTGTATTTACAATATGTTGATATGTGTGATGTTAACAATATATGTACATGTTTTTACAGATTGAGACATATGTATGATAATAACTAAGTGTATAATCATATGTGCATATGAATAGTGTTAGTTGGAACTTGTTGCCTGAAGCTGCGCTTTGTGAACATCTGCATCAGTGTCAACATCTGGGTGCATCGCATCGAACTGCTTAGCTGCTTCATCCTGAAGCTCGTTGGGGATCTCTGGGCACGTGGCTTCGATTGGTTTGCGGTCCTGCAAGGTTGATAGCTGAACAGATTAGATGTCTTCTAATTATGAACATGCTTTCAACTTTTTGGGGCATACCTTACACACACATTAGGTGACAAGAGATCCTGAAACCTGACATCAAAAACATCGTTGGATCTGGCGTTTTCACAATCTAAAACATGAGTCCTTGTCACCCTGACGGCGATGATCCTGTTTGGGCTCATCTCCATTGACGTCCATGGTCTCAAAGTCGCACAATAGAGTTTCCATTTCATCAGGGGTTTTTGGCTTTTCCTAAGTCTCAAAATGTTCTGGAAACATCTAAGGTGGGTCGTTGAAACATGATTTGCACACAAAGTGGATATTCTAGTTTTCAGGTGGCTTGAACCATTAACCCTTGACTAACTGATAGATCTTTTTGAGACATATGGTTGAAACAATTCCATATGGTTACAAGCAAGATGCCACTCCAGATCCGCTCATGCCCCCAAAGCTTGGAGACCGTCCACTCAGCAAACCCGCGCTGCTTGGAGTAACGCAGGAAGGCGATGCTGCAGAAGACGAATCGCCATCCTGGAAGCAGGCACGGCAGCTAGATGGGAATAACGCAGTGAACATGGGCTAAACTATGTAAAATATAGATATGAATATATACATAAACCAAAACATATATACATAAACATAAATTTTGAAAATAGATTCATATATATATATATATATTTATATATATTTATTATGTAAAAATTTGGTACATGATGTTACATGTGTCGGGGATTGTACTGGCACACATGACAAACAAAACAACATGCATATATATTTCTATTTATATATAATACACAATTTTTTTAAACTTATATATATATATATATACATATACAGGTCGTATGCAGGGTATGATGCCGGGTTTTGTTTTTGGTGCCCTGGTCCTCAAGAGCCGCAGCAATCGCAGTCTCTGCATCCCGCTGGCCTGTCAACAACGGTTAACACCAAATAGGCAAGTAAGTTTCATTATAGCCAAAGTAGGGTCAAAATTATACCCGAAAGATGCAAATACAACACAAGAAACTGGATTGGTGACCGAAACAGATACATCATACCCTGGCCTGCATTTGCCAAAAGCTTCAACAGAAATGTCTTCAGAAACTGAATGGTTGTAGACTTCGCATTGGCGGTGCGCTTAGTCAGCCACAAAGCATGCACCAAGCAGGCCCTCATGACTGGAGCTTGCAGCTTCGCCCAATCCTGAATGCTTGCCCAGGGCCCAAATTCAAAGGTCTAGGACAAACCAATTCCTTGATGAAATAAATTGGAAAGGGCCAACCTTGTTGAATCGATACTCGAGTTTGAATCTAATAAGATCATAATTTCTGAGATTGGTGACTTGAATGCTCGAAAGAAATCCTGGCAGTAGTGTGAAACTATTCTCCAAAACTGCTGCTGTGTAATGCCAAAGTTCATGAATTGTGCGGCTTCTGGTCTTCCGGTCAAAGATCAGGTACCGCTTGGCGAGGCATACCAAAACAGCCTACGAACCAGATCAACCAAGGGACATGTTGAGCCCCTATATAGTTTAGATATTTAACATATAATATATATATATATATATGTTCTCAAAAAAACTTTTATTTACATATGCATATAATACATTTATGTGATGTATATGATTTTTTTGGTCAAGTGAAACTTCACCTGTTTTTTTCAAACCATGCCTGGTGGTCCTTCAAAGGTGGGATCACACAGCTTTCGAAGGATGCAAAGTAGTTCATCACGAACTTCCAATGCAGCTCCACCTCATGGGATGTCGGGAAATCTGACATCCGCTTGATTAGTTGTGGATTCCAACTTGCACCTAACAGTTTAAAAAACACATATATCAAAACAAGAAATTACTTTGTGCATGCCAAATGGCCATATCAGCTGAATTGGGTCCAGCATTGGGTACTGCCAGCAGGGTCGGGTCCTTAAGATCGAAAAGGCGTGGTCCAACTACAAACGCATCTCAAAAAAGAACCAACCAAAAAAACAAAGGTCAACATGTTCAACACAAAAACCATGCCAGCTTTTAATGTGTCTAGTGTCCTTCCGAAGCTGTTCCAGCCGGTCACCCTCGGCCATCCAAGAGTTCAAGAAGTCCTTCAGGGCTCAACAACGTTCTTGGGTTGTGGCAACATGATATTTTGAAAACAACATTTGTGTCAAAACAAGTGCATGTTCCCCCATATCCTCAAGTATGACCACATTGATCTTCCGGTTCGCGTCCATGCCAGGCGAGAAAACAAACGTGAAGCTATGGGTTCAAAAGCAGCTGCGGTGAAGCAGGGTTTGTCCGACCGTGTCGATTGACAGGATCTGGTGGTTTGCCAAGATTAGATCAACATATTCATATAGTATATGTAAATTATGGGATTCCCTATTTTGAGAAACCAGGTTAAACATGATTGGTTTATATGAAGATTATAGGGAAAGGTAAGACCTGGCAGGAGTTGCAACCAACATGTTCTAATAAGAAACTGTATACTACAAGTACATCCACGCGTCCCAAGCCCAACGCCAACGCAGCAGAGCTTAAAAGGGGGGCAGGCACCTCCCCAGTGATCCACCACATTCGAAGCAGTGGCCCCCGAAGTCGGGTTCGAAGTAAGCCCAGTAGGCTTTGTAGTCTGCTCCCGCTGAGTGGCAGCTTGGCGGGATGCACGGTGCATGGCAATAGCCCGCTTCATAGCTATATGTTGTATTGAGAATGCATCTGTGTGGATCTGTTCCTTAAACATGGGTAGGGTTGACCTTTTTGCTCAATAATATCCAGAAATTCTCAAGATCATTGTGGTTATAAAAAGTGGTCTGAAGATTTCAACCACGAATCCAATACACATCTTGTGCAAACAGCTGCAACGAGCATACAGAACCTGACCCCGGGCAGTTTTCCGATGGTTTCCGACAGACTTCGACAGTTGTTTTCCGATAAGTATATGGATTTGGCTATTGTCAGAAAAGTAGCCTCCTGGCATATACTTAGCCGACAATGAGCTATATGTTGACTTCGATTCTCAGGGATTTACATACATCACAAGCAGCATCATCACCACGATTGAATGGTCATCATTTTCACAACCAGCAGCAGCAGCAGCAGCAGTGCCGACACAACTTTTTGGTGCAACAGCCAGCGCTAGAGCGTTCCTTCGTCCGTGCACCACTCTGGGATTCAGCTTCGTCTACCAAGACCGTACTTGCGTTGCACCTCAAGTCACTTCTTTAAGGGTTTTGGCCACCTAAAACCCTATTTACCATTAAGCACTATTGCGAATCATCAATATGGATTTCTCCAAATCAGTAGTGCACCCACAGTTCCTGGCGGGTTCCCTATTAATGACGGTAATTGCGTTGGATGCTTGGGAGGTACCACGGTGGCTAAGGACACAACCACATAAGTAAACATGATCAACCATGATGGAAGTCCCTCATTTCGCCGGCCTGAACATGCCCTGTCAGCGCTCAGTAAATCATGATTCCGGCAGGTGACGTTGCACCTTGATATGGTGGGACTTCAGCACATTGTGATGACAAGCTGTGGCAATCTGGAGCTACTGGTGCAGTAAAAATGGCCTAGAAAGATAAGTATGGTTCAATGGATGTAGCAAACATATCAAAAAAAACATATATGTATATACGTGTATAAATACATACTCTCCAGTGGATCAACTTTTCACCGCTGCACCATCAGCCAGCCCAAAGGCTACAGATTGGGATGTTTGGTGGTTCACAATGGCTTCATTAGTGCCATTCATCATGGCTAATAATTGGTTTGAAGAATAATTGCTTGGTGGTCGAGCAACCATTTTTTCATCCTCTCGACGGAAATGTTCATGTTTCAAGTCGTGCCTAATTAGGGCAAATTGGCTGACACATCCCCAGTGAAATTGCACGGCCCCTGGTAACTGCAAAACTTCGCACACAACTTTGGTGTGCCCGCAACGCGAAAGGATCCGGAAAGGCCTGGGGGAGTTTTGGAGGCCAACCATTGGCATCCGCAAGCTACGAGATCGGGCCCCCAAAGAGTAGATAAGTCGGTTTCTAACCCGGGCAACTACCACTTATGGTCCATGGTAGATAGGGCCACACCTTGTATACAACGATGGCTTCGTCTTCAGATTTCGGTCATGGATGACGCAAGGCGTGGTGAAGATACTTGAACTGCACCATGGCAGTGGCTGATGAACTGTGACGCGTCCATAACTATGGTGGTTTCTGAAGCCATCTGGAACCCCAAAGCTATGGTGTGTTTGTCACTATTAGTGGTTAATATGGGATGATTTAAGGGTACCCCTATTATAAGAAACACCCATATGGTTTATTCATGGTTATTCTTGCCATCACCATTGAATCCATTTAATAGTTGAGCAATCATCCTCTATCAATCGTTCAGTGTTCAAAGAATGAAGAATTCATCAATGATTGAGCTTCATCATTGATCTATTAACCATTGAGGAATTAATTCATGATCTATTAACCATGATCTATTAATCATGATCTATCACTCCTCAATGGTTAATAGATCTATTGGTTAATTCATCAATAGATCATCATGATCTATTAACCGTTGAGGACTGAACCATGCCTGGTCGGCACCTGGCGTGTCTGGTTCAGAATGAGAACCGAGCACGGCAGTCTGATAGGCTACCACTGTAGGATTAAGTCCGATCATGCTGGCTTATACAACCCCTACGAAAACTCCAATTTTAGTGGATCTGTGGTAAATCGATTTAATCCCAAAAACACTAGAAATATAAGTTTGTGGATAACTGCAACCAGTGACCTATTCCCATCATCCATTGTAGTCATCCCCAAGCCTCTTCGATGCTTGTGGAAAACAGAGCGACCATGTAGCGGTCACCCCACGCGCTTTCTCCTGCCACTTAAGATCGCATGGCTGTGAGTCAATACTCTGGTACCCTAGTGAACATGCCCTACATGACCAATGGAGTCTTTTTCGGGATGTTCATCTATCCCTCTTTTGAATGAATAATATTGACCCACAACCACATCTGCTCGAGCAATGGCAGTCTCTACCAAGCCCGTCAAGGGGGCCTGCACTCCGGAGGTCTCTCACACTCCCGCGAAGATTAGAAGCGAACTACTGCAAATTGCCAACCTGGCAGGAGGAAAGCGGACAATTGCAGTGCATAAGAACATGAATGTTGTGGGTGAATAATGGCCATGACCAGCTCGTATGAGATAAATCATGTTGAGTATGACCATATATCTATCATAGATTCTTACACTTAAGCATGTCACAGAGCTGGTACAATCATTGTGATGTATCCTCATTCGAAGCTGAGATCCAAATAGATTTCCTAGATAGCCTCAACCACCGGGCGAGCAGCGTCGCGCGGGGAAGAATCATAGTAGCATCGAGGATTGGTACAATGGAAAAAAAAAGCTATGTCAGCATGAAATCTTGTCATGATGATATAAGCAGATTCAACAGCATGAGCAAAATAGTATCATCATATACCACTATCAATTACGCCACTATGAGGTGCCAGAATCTGTTTCATCTGCTGATTCGCATCCTGAACAGGAACGGAAAGTGGGTATGGAGTCAGGGTCTTCACTTGCGTTTGGTGAAAGGAAACACGGCGTGAAGAGCAGTTCTGCCATCCCTTACTTTAATGACTGGGTACTATAGCCATGATTACAAGGGTTCCGCCCACCTTATGGGGTTGCTTCCCGTGGTGTTATCCCAAATCTCAGCTGCACATCCCAACGGAAACAACTCCAAAAAGTCAGTACATAGAATCTCTAAAAAATGTACCCCTAAGTTGCAAGATGGCTAGCCACTTAACTAGTTCTAAACACTAGCTGACGGGTACCCACTTTAAGACTTTAGCCCTGACCAAACAACCCTGGTCCATAAAGTTGGACCATTTCAAGCTGGTTTCATTTCAAGCTGGTTTCATTTGTACTTCAACCAGGTTTCATTTCAAACTGGTCCATCCTTCAACCCTGGCTGGTCACCAGTACCTCAAGTCCAAGAGGCTGCACAGGACCGAAGGAGCTGTGATCCCAATCGAAGCAGAGGCCCGTCCTTGGAGCTGCGACTTGTCGGTGCAACGGTTGGGCCAACTGACCACTGAGCCTTCTTACATGGCAGTGGGTCAATATTAACCAACCAATAAGGAGGGATGATAACCAACCATTTTATAGGGAAAACAATGGTTAATGATAGGGGTAGCAGGGGTACAGGGTTTTGACCTACTGCCATATAGGCCTTAAAGAGGCGGACTGTGGCTGGAATCTGGAGGTACAAACGTCCTTAGGTTCGGCCAACAACATCCTAGTGTATGAAGAAATGTGGAAAGAAACATCGAAGCTTCCAAATATTAGGAAGAAAGATTTGGGAAAATAAGCATCGGAGATTCAAATCAGGAAGAAATGAAGATTTGGGAAACACACATCAGACTTACTTTCCAGGAGTTTCGATCTCTTTTCAAACATCCTCAAAGAGTCACAACAACCACAACAACAACACCACCACCAACAACACCACCAACAACAACACCACCACCACCATCACCACCACCACCACCAACGACAACAGCTCCACACAAACAACCAATCAACGAAACCACCCAAGAAACCCAGCCACCTCCCAGTTGGCAATTCTTGCATCCAGGCAACAGCAAGGGAAGCAACATCTCCTTGTTTGCGAGGCTTCCGGATGATCAAGCCACGCGCTATGACCATCGCTGGGGATGACCATGGCTTGATTAACAGGACATAGCCTGAATTGTTGACTCATGAAACATCATTCACCATGCCAACCATCCTTTCAGGTCAAAAACCCAACAATTTCAACTCGAACTTCTGATTGGTGGTTTCAACCCCATTGAAAGATATTAGTCAATCAACCAACAAATGTTTGAAAGTTGCTTTTTTTTGGATGGTGCACCTTCCAATCCTGGAATATGTTGAAATCAAGTCAATCAATCAATCAATCAATCAATCAATCAATCAATCAATATTCCAACCGTCCAAAACCCAGCTTGAAAACTAAAACCTGGTGCAGCCTGGAACACCTGCAGCTGAGTCACACCCAAGGCCGCACAGGCCACGGTGAAGCCTGGTGATGGGCCGACGTGGGGGAACGGGTGCCGCACCAATGGTGACCTGATGAAAGGGTGTCCAGTTTCATGCGAGCATTTCCATGGCAAATCACCCGTAGTAAGGTGCCTGTTTTCATCTTGACTCACCTGAGGGACGGTTTTCAGCAATTCTGAGCAATGAGACGTTGAACCCATGACGTTGCTTGAGTCAAGCAGCACACCTGCGGGGGAATGACTAACTGGTTGGTGGTTGAATCACCCCTATGAAAAATATTAGTCAACCAACCATTTCTCAATAACTACTATTACTAGGGAAAATAAAACATGTTTGAATTTGAAACCACCAACCAGGTAGTTGTTTAACCATCAATGTTGGTCATTATCCCCTATTATCAACCATTATTAACCATTATTAATGGGGATAGTGACCATTATTAGCCATCTTTAATAACGGTTCACCCTCGCTAAGCTCGCAAAGCTTGGCTCACCATCTGCCACTTGGCCTTACGTTGCGACGATGCCGCACCTGCTGCTCGTCCATCCAAAGGCTCTGGCGCCAGCTTCTCCTGGCGATCATTGGTGGCGCGCTGGTGAATCGCCATGGCGAAGCAATGATGATTGAATGATGGTTAATGATGGTGGTTTCATGATGTTTGATGATTGATTCTGGTGAATCATTTGGTTTAATGATGTTTGATTTAAATGAGTTGGTTTAGGATACTGAATCATCTAGGATTCGGTGTCATGATGTGCAATAATGGCGAATCGCCGGATGGCTTAATGATGGTTAATGATGGTCAATTGACTTGGTTGATGTTTGATTTTGGTGGTTTAGTGATTTGGATTTATGATGTTTGATGGTTTAATGATGTTTGATGATTGATTCTGGTGAATCATTTGGTTGAACGTTTTCATGATGTTTGATTTTGGTGGTTTAATGATTTGGATTGATGATGTTTAATGGCTTAATGATGTTTGATTTTGGTGAATTGCCGGATGGTTCAATGATGTTTAATTAATGATCTTTACTGATGTTGAATCGGGATGGTTGATCGTGACGAATAAAGATCCATGAGGATGGCTGGTCTAGGATGGCTGGTTCAGGATGGTTTATAATGGGTAACGATTCTCTGTTGACTGGTTAATGACCGTCAGTGTTTGCTATTCATGGTGAACTGATTGTGGTTGACTTGGTTGATAGGATTATGATTCGGATAGTTGGTGGTTAGCCATCTTATTGAAGGACATAATTTGTGGTGCTTGGTCCATGTTGTTTCTGCTGGTGAACATTACCTACAGTAATAGCAATGAATGATGGTTTGATGCTAGTTCCTATTGGTTAATGCTAGTTCCTATTGGTTCATGATGGTTTGTCATGGCAACTGATTGTCAACAATGATTACTGTAAATAAAGCTACGATGGTCAAACAATTGTCAAATTGTCTATGCTGGCCGAAGCTGAAGTCCCCACGAAAAAAGCAAGCTATTGGAGTGGTGCAATGCGGTGATTATCCAAGGTGGATTCAGGGGGAAAAAGTGTCATGTTTGACCCTGACAGAGTTGGAAACCTGAGAGTAGAAGAAACGACAACGAGAACCCAAAGCGAGGAGAGTAGACAGGAGGAAAACTAGCGAGGAAACCCCTGAGGCAACCGAGATTGAATTCATCAAGCATGTAACGATGAGGATATGGTTGAACAGCCTTCAAAACAGGACTCTCATTTGTCAACGCAGAAGGTGAATCTGGCTTTGAATACAAGGCCCTCCATCCATCGACACAAGTTCGGAGGTCTTCAATGGCAGTGCTGTCAGTGATGGTCTTGCCCTTAGCCAGACTTTGCAATGGCCACTCTGAACGGCCATGCTTCTCAGCCCTGTCAGGAGAAAGCTTCGCGCTTGTCACTGAGCAGATCTCCCCTGGGGCCGCGCACTGCCACAGATCACCACTCCCCCCTGGCCTCAGCCACCAGTAGGGCGCCCGGAAACAAAGGACCCAAGGCGAAGCCGTAGAGAAATGTGGAGAGCACCTCAGCATGCCATGGCCGTGAGTGAAGATGTATCAACATGGGCATTCTGATTTATAGAATGGTCGATCCATGAGAACGGTTGATTAATGGTTGATTGATGGTTGATTAATGGGTGATTAATTGTTTACAACGATTAAGAATGCTTATAAAATCAACCTATCAACCTCTAAATAGAGATTATAGGCATTATATGGCATTACTATCAGATTATTGTAGTCAACCTATCAACCTACCAAAAATTCCCATACGGCTGTGGGCAGTCGCTGGTACACCCCCGTCGAGCTGTTGGGATGTCAATGAGCATCCATTCACTTGGGACCAACGTGTTCCACCGATCTGCTGACGCAAACGTGTTGGTAGGATGGTGTACGGACTAACGTTGGATATAAATTCTGAGTAGTATATCAATGTGTTTGTTGCATTATATTTATATCAATGTTACACTAGTTGTTACCCCCTTAGTCATGTGTAAAGACTTCGGTGGAATGACAGATTTTGCTTGCAGGCGATCAAATAAGACACATGACAGTGAAAAACATGACAATCAATAAGCCGTATCAAATGCTCCATGTATGGTGTATTCAGCTACATTTGGATTGTTTTATGGGTAAATGTAGACAGATATACGATAAATATACCAACGCCATAAAGCATCTGGGCAGTAGGAGATACATATCACTAAACCACCACTCTTGAATCTCATGGTTGGCGATTCACCGTGTGGAGTAACAGCTGGATCTTCACCAGTGGGGGTAAAGAAACCAAAACTACCCATGATTGACCATTATCAACCAGCAACAACGGCATTCACACTCCTGGTTGATACTACTAACCACTATTGATCATGATGAACCACATTGTTTAGGGGCTTCCTTTCATCCATATGGCTGCGGGTGCCCCTGGTACAACATCATGGATCGCTGGAGTTGGGTCACCACCCGAAGCGACACCACCAACAGTAATGGTGCGCCAGGGCACCACCATGGGAAAGCTCTGCGCAAAGCTGAAGGCAGCCATCGAAGCCCATGCCATGAGCAAGTGCAGCTGGATATAGCCTCGCCCCACCGTTGCCCGGGTTTGGGTATGAACCCAGAACCATCATATGGAAGCCAGCTGGGTTCAACCACTAAAGATGTTATAGACTAATGATGGGGAAACCAGCTATTAAAAAAACTAATCAGCTGGGTTGATAGAAATTTAATGTTGATTTTAATCAGCCACTAAAGATGATTTGGATATGAACCCAGAACTGTCGAGCATTATTGAACAGTGCTGAGCCCTCCATCTTGATGGATCGCTACATTCGACACTAACCAAATGGGCAACAACATACGTGCTGCATCCGGCTTCTTGTTGGCTGATTCCTAACCGTTCCGGAAGCTGCTGCTGACCAATGCTGGTGCAATAGTTCAGAGCTGATGATGTATGGTGGATACTGGATACTTGTTAATACACTCCTATATTTGATGGTAAATCCTGAGCTATTTATAGAAACCAATGATGGTTTATTAATATGGATCTCTCATTACAAACTCATAACGGAAAATGATGGTAAATCATGTTCCTTCATGGACGCATCTCAGTCTTGTGAAAAAAGTGAAAAGGATCGTTTTGGAAATGGCGGCATGAAACCCATCTGCCCAAATCCAACCCGTTGGGCTTGAACTTGGTGGTTTCAACTACCAACAACTCTCAAACTTGTCATCAGATGAAACATGCATCAAAGCAGCACATGTTCATTGGGCGGAGCTCAGCTTGGTTCAATGACTTGACGACCATGACTTGATGTGATTTACTTGTCCCCCAGACTGATTCGAGTTGATTTGAGAAGGTGTGCAGGAAGACCCGTAGATGACCACCCTGGTCCTTTTACCATGATTGTTGATGTACCACAGCTGTGGTTTTCCATTGAGGTGGGATTTACATATATTTACCAAGTATCATAAATCATGATGACTCACCTACTGACCTGTTCATCGAACTCCCTGTTGCTGGTGCGTGACTATACCTAAGACAATGAATTTAAACCATTGGGGTTGGTCTTGCTGTTGGCTCATGCACCAAGTGCTGCTGGGGCACGGTAATGATTCCTGGGATGTGCACTGCGGTGGGCTGGGGCAGGTCTCCCCGTCGAATCAACATAACAGTTTTCGGCACAAGTCGTTCAACCAGGCTTTGTTTCAAGCTTCATCAATCAAATAAATTCCACAAGATGTTTGGGAGTTCATTTCACTGGCGCAAAGGAATCCTTTTTTCGAATTGGAGCAAGGCTGAGCAACCAACACGGGCAAGGTGAGCTTCCAAGGGTGTCTATGGAAACATCTGCACCATGAAGCTGCCCAAGCCATACTGTTGATCTGACCCATGTTTTTGTCAAAAAGATACCTCCAAGACACTGCCGAGAATCTTCAAAAATGAAGATCTCCCTCTCTCTCTCAAAGGGCACCCCCAAGTCTTCCTGTTGGAACCTGGAACATCATCTATCCAGCAAGAAATCCGAATTTCCCTGAGGCTTTGGGTGTCTTAAAATGAATATCTTGGGAATTGAACAACTGCTCTGCGTGCTGCACAGTCTCACCCTGGATGAGAAGGGACACGGTCACCATGAACGGCCCTTAAGCATGATATGATGCTGGTGCCTGACCGCCTGACTTGACCGTAACCCATACTCAAATAGGAGGCCAAAATGGTCCCCTTCCAACTAAACACACTCATGTTTCAGATGGTGGCTCGGGCTTAACAACCCAGAGCTTTGGACAGCCAAGTAGTCTTGTATATCAATGGCTGATTCCTGCGTTGTTTGTTTGTAGTTAGTTAGCCCGTCAGCCAGTCAGTCAGCTAGTTATGTAAAGCTAAAATAGTTTGTTACTTGGTTGGTTAGTTTGTTACTTAATTAGTTCGTTACTTAGCTGTCACTTAGTACCACCATGGTGTGTTGGCCAATAGTTGACTTCATTAGCGCACCCCTAGTCAGGAATAGAACCGCCATCATTGGGTGGTTGGTACCTCAAGTAGTTGGTAGCCAACGGTGGTTAGTTGGTATCACTACAATGTTTGGATGAGCTGACATGCAATGATTGCTTCATCCGAAGTAGGATTCTTCCATGGATGTTTTGATCTTAGGAAAAATAACCATACTCCAACCGTCACTAAGCAATTCTTGATACATGTCACATGTCAGATGATTAGCTTACTTCCCGACTTACTTCCCATTGCACCCATTGCTTCCACCATGTTAACCTGCGGAAATTGTATCAAGTTGTCACCTGTCACCAGCACCGATTCCCACGCCGACGGATTGATCATAGCCAAGCTTCACGTGGGGCGTCACCAAGGTGGCAGTCAAACCTGGGAGATCCCAAGAGGTGTCAACTCTTCAGTTCAATTCTTGGGAAGTACCAAGTGCTCCAGAACATGAGCCTGGCACAGCATCTACTGGGAGGTAGCTGGTGACATGAAACTCTGCACCAATCTGGATCACCATGGAAGGTCGTGTTCCGGGCTGAGCCGATGATCGGCCCTGCTCAGGTTCAGTGCTGTTGTTTGAAGGAGCACCTGAAAGCGCCAACATCAACCACTAGCCTATCATTGACAACCACCATGCAGGACCATGCACTATTGTCGGCCTTCTCCAACTGATAAAAAACATTTGAAAACAATAAATCCACCATGCAACCATCATCATCCACAGTAATCTCGGGTCCATCATCATTTCACCATCAACGTAACCCTTATGAACCATCATTAACCCCTATCAACCGTCATTTCATCATGATTTCACCATCATTTCATCATGATTTCACCACCATTTGACCATCATTTCACCCTGATTCAACCTGGCTGCACCCCTGCCCCACCCCTCACCCCCCCGCGGCATTGCTACGCCACGCTGCGTGCTAGACTCAGCGCTGCCCAGTACACTGAGGTCAGCTCTGCGGCGGTGACCTGTCGGAGCAGAATGATGGTGACCGCTCTCCAGAATGGTTAAATGATGGTGTAGAGTCACCATTAATGGTTAATAACAATAAGGGTTGATAATAATGGTTGATAATAATGGTTGATAAATAAATGATGGTTAAATATGATGGAGTATATTCCATTATCAACCATGATGAA
Source organism: Symbiodinium kawagutii (assembly GCA_009767595.1). Classification (NCBI taxonomy): domain Eukaryota; class Dinophyceae; order Suessiales; family Symbiodiniaceae; genus Symbiodinium; species Symbiodinium kawagutii. The sequence goes on from VSDK01022580.1 coordinate 47,086, forward strand.
TGGTTAAATGATGGTTAACAATGGTTGAATTTAATGATAAATGATAATAATAATGGCTAAATTTAATGGGTAAATGGTAGTTTATATCAAAAAAATGGTTAATAATGGTTGATAATAGTTAAGTCATGGTAGGACTATGGTTGCTTCAATGAAATGAAGGTTGGTCATGATATGACTACCATTGTTGCTCAAATAATGGTTATAATGGTTAAGTCATGGTAATAATTAGTTAATAACGATGGTTCATAATGGTCATGATAGGACTATGGTGAAATGATGGTGTAGGGTCACCATTAATGGTTAATAATAATAATAACGGTTAATAATGGTTGATAATGATGGTTAGCTAATAACGATGGTTGATAATGGTTAAGTCATGGTAGGACTATGGTTGCTCAAATGATGGTTAAGAATGGTCATGGTAGGACTACCATAATGGTTGATGATGGTGTAACAATGGTTGGTTAATAATTGTTTATCGTTATAGTGATGGTTAATAAGGGTAAATTTAAATGATGGTTGGTTGTGATGGTTAATACTGGTTAAGTCATGGCTGGTGTGGCTGGTAGTCGCTGTTGCTTTTGAATGGTTCGTCAGGATTGGTGTGAGTAATAACCACCATCGTCAAGCGTAACCACGAATACTCATGGCCACGACAACAATTGACAACCAGAGAAACACTGTGTTTAACCATTAAGTTAGGATAGTCCGTGTTGCTAGTGGTTAGATGGCAATTATGATGGTTGAGTGATTGTCAGATGGTTGCATGATGGGTGATGATGGTCATGTATGGTCATATGATAGTTGATGATGGGCAATTAATGGTTGCTGATGATGATAAAGTCATGTAACTAGTGGTGAATAATTCATTGATATTTCTCTTGGACCACAAGCAACAAGAGTGATTCACTGAGAGTTAATATCCCTATTAGTGTCAGGCATTAATAAGCATAGTGAACGGCCTCAAATGTTTGCTTTCTGAAAAACTATAAATGGTAAATTGAGTTCAGAATAGGAAACACCATTTTTCTCTGTCCATCGTTGCTTGTTGCTAATCATGATTGCAAACAGTTGAAGCTTCACATGGATCATTGTTTGGTTTCTAAGGGATGGTCATTAATTGTTGGTCATTCAAGTGTTTCCCCATTTTTCTGTTGGTCACTCATCGAAAACTACCGAACCATATCAATTAGGGGGTATCCAGCCATGTGTTAAGGGGGGTTCACACTGACGAGGAGACAAGCTTCTCAACCGGCAGTAGCCATACTGATTGGTGGTTGAACCATCCCGTCATGAAAAATATATAAAGATATGCTTGTCAAACCGTCCAACCAACCATTTGTTAATACTGGGGAAATAAAAGATGTTTAGAACCACCAGCCAGAAGTTGGTAAACAATCAGCCAGTCGTGGGGTCTACTACCGACACCAAAGAAACCGTGCGCAGTTGTTTTCTTCGTGGGTTCGTCGTGGTGTCCGGCACCGAGCACTCAGCTCTGCTGAGCATCTACCGGTTGCAGCCCACCCGCTACAGCAATTTGATCGGAGGCGGCTTCATGGCGCCACAAAGATCCCGGGGGCACAGGGGGCCGTATGAACCAGCAACAGAGTCACTGAATGTGCAGAATATACGGTGATCCAAGATGAATCATAATGATTCATAATGCTTATTTGATCGGGGAATGCAGCTGCCAGGATCAGTACAAAAGATTATGGTTTCCTACACATGAGATGAATGATAGCTTCAACCTCAAGCGCGGTGTTTCGCAACCGGGCTACACACGAATCGCTTCCTAGCGCTGAGGGGCAGCCATCATCTTCGCTACGATGTTTTGAATTGTCTAAGGTGAGGACGGTTTTTTTGTTCAACAAATGGTGGTCTGTGCAAATAGGGAACCACAAAAAATTGTTGTTGTTGTTGCTGTTTTAACTGATAATTGATGATTGATAAAGGATGATTCAGGGGTACTCCCATTATGAGAAACACCCACATGTTGGACAGACTCTGTTCAACCAAGCAGGAAAAAATGTCGATCTGCCTGGGTGGTTAGATTCCAAAAACAGCAGGCTGATAACTCTTAGGCCTCCATCGTGAAGCGACAAACATTCGCCTAATCATGGATGCTCTACAACCAATAGCAAACTTGGAGCCGCCAAGTATAGGGTCAACTGCTTCCGACAAGTTCAAAACAGTTCAAACAAACATGGCTGTGGGTCAAAACCCCGTACCTCTGGTTCCCCCCTATTCACCACTGTTTTCCCTATTGTTGGTGGAATCCCCCTATTAGTTGCTTGGTTAACTGCTTGACCCATAGCCAAATTGCAACTGAGGGTGGCTGCCAATGATTTCTCCAGTTCATCTTCCGTTTGGAAGGGAAAGGTCATGGCAACAGCTTCACAAGACGGACGTCATCTGGGCATTGCTTAGCATCGTGCAGTGCCTTAGCATCTTCGCAAACTGGCTACAGCAGCCAGAAACAACCGACGAGGATGAACACGTAACAACCAGCAATGGTAGGGCACCTTTGAATGTATGTATATACATCGATATGCATCGATTGATATATGCCTATTTGCATACATGCATTCAAGATTCTTTGAGTATACAGATTGCTTTTGTGATATCATGTGATATTTATCTATCTGTCTCTCTATCTACCCATCAATCTTTCCTATCTAGTTCACACGATCCAGAGTATAAGCACCATCTTGTGGATTGCTTTTGCCAGCGCAGTCCTTCCGGAGTTTCCAGATTCCAGGCTTTGTGGTCGTAACATGTCCTGACTATAACTGTATCCTAAGGGTCAGCCGCTTTCAATTGCTACTAGGGATTGGTCCGATCGATAGGCTCAAATATAGCGGTATCCAGAATCCAACACAAATAACTTCAATCAGTTGCCGTAATCTGAATGTACAAAGCGTATCAAAGAGATATCACTCTCGTTCGAAAGAGAAAACTGATTCTAACCTAAATATGGGCTCTGATCCACATCAACCCTACGACCCAAATCCCCATGATCGACTGAAAAATCATCGCTGCATCTCAGTCAACCATCGGAAGTTCTCACGTGCTTCCCTACAGGTCGATCCTACCTGAGTGCTACCCATCATCCCGGATGCCCTGGTGGCGAGCCGCGAGTCGTTCAAGAAGTGCACCGCTTTGTGCACACTTTGGAGCAACTTCATCAGTCCTCGGTGCCGCGCCGCATCGCGCCGCGCTGACACTTGTCAGCTGGTCATGATGCAAATCCGAACTGAAAAACACAGACTGCATAGCTGAGCGTGTCAAAAATTAAACAAATCTTGCAATCAATGCAAGACTTGTCTTTTTGAACCGTTGATAAGTAGGTATACTCATCAATCCTGGTGAAGAATTCCTTCCTTTTGGCAGACAAATCCCACAAAACACTGTGCCACATCCGCTGTGATAAACTGATGGTGAATACTCTGGAACACACATTCAACAAATAGATTTTACATATTTGACGATCTTTGAGTCGATAGAATATCATGTTCAATAATTACCAATATTGTCCACGATTATTTACTGTAGTATCTGGTTAGCAAGCATGGTTACAGGACAGCGGTTGGGACCCACCTTGCAGCTTTTTCACAGTAACTTGGCTATGGGTCAAAACCCCATACCCCTAGTTCCCCTATCACTAGCCATTGTTTTCCCTATGGTTTGGTTGGTTATTTTAAGCCATTCCTGATGGTTATGATTAACTGCTTGACCCATAGCCACTTGTCATTCACCACGGTTCTCTACCACTTCTACCCCCCTTCAATGGCACATCCCCACGAGTTGGGTCCGGCGTTGATCAAGCGACTCATGGTCTCGGCAGGCACATCGCGCACCACCATCTGGAGCACGCCATCCACAAACTCTTCCTGCGAGATTTCTCCTGCAACTCAGGGCGCTAATGGCTGAGAATGATCATGGAAACTAATGCGCTTGATCATGGTTTCTCGGTGGCTGTTAGATCCCTTGCTAAAAGTCTAACTTTTAGTGGTTATATGGTAAATCAATCATATCCCATGGTTACTTGGGAATGATAGTGGTTGATAATTGCTGACAATGGGAGAGAATCGCAAATCATGGTTGATCATGCTTACTAAATAATGGAAGATAATGGGAGATCATGGTTGATGATGGTTGGTAATGGTTGATCATCGAAAATAACGCTTCATAATGGGACCGAATTGTTGATCATGGTTGATACGAGGAACCGAAAATAATGGCTGATCTGATCATAGTTCAAACGAAATGAATGATAATGGAAAATGAATGATAATGGAAAATGATGGGAGGTGATGGTTGATAAGGGTTGAGAATGGTTGGTAATGGTGGATACTCCTGGTTAATAATGGTTGATGGTTGCTAATCATGGTGGATCATGTAGGCCAACTGCGATGACTCATGGGCAAGTTGAAGCACCGGTGCTAGGCGTCAACAACTGATGGTCAACTGATCTGTTGAATTACGGTGAATGATGGGGAATGGTACCAGTTTGAGCTGCCAGATATAGTTCTTTCCATTCGGCGTTATTTATGACCACTACCGCCACTACCAACAAACCACTGCCAACCATAGTCAGCCAACTCAGCACAGTTTGCCTGGATTAGTTGACCATGCTAACTCCTGGAACCTAACCGAGTTACCCAGATTGCTCTTGATGTTCGATATGGGAGCTTCTCAAAAGAAGGGTGCCCCGAAGCTATGGCTGGTTTAGTACGACTAATGTTTCACAAACGATGATAACTGGGGGTGCCCCTATGACTTGAGAAATAACCATATTGGTTGATGATATTGTTTGTGAATACTGCTTCATACCCAGCGCCTTCCAAAGCTTTCAAAGCGGCAACCCGATGTCAACAGACCACTGCCAGTGAAGTCAAGGTTTCGGATCTCTGCGTTTCAGGAGAGCCAAACGCAAGAAGTCAAACATCATCAACCAACCATCAACCGACCATTACCATCTAATCAACCGCTAGTTGACCATCATTTGACCAACTATAGGAAGCATCGGCAACCATCATCAACCATGATCAACCATCATCAGCCATTACTGAACCTAAACTGGGTGATTCACCCCATGTTTTGCCTGGTTCCCCACTAACAACCAGCAACCTTCCCCCTTCGGTTTCCTGTGCGGTCGATATCCAAGACGTCAAAGAGGTCTGTCAAATCCTGGCGGACGAGGTGGAAGCAGCCAGGGCAGCGCACGCCTTTGCATCATGGGTTTACGGTAGTATGTTTGCTTGAAACGGGGCCACCCCGCAAAATGGATCATGATTCATGAGAACGGATGGTCTTTTTAGATCTTTTTAGTATTTTAATATAAATTGAAAACCAAAAATGGATGGTGTATTACTCAAAATGAGTGATGTTGGATGATTTCGGGGTTTGCAGAAACACATTAATTAAATGTTGTTGGTCAAAAATTGCCACTTGTGATTGAAATCTTATCGTGTCAAAGTGAGTATGATGAAAAACTAAAGTTTACGATGGTCTCCATTGGTTTCCATTGGTTACTGTTTTTTTCTGTATCATAGTAAGATCACTTTGCATGTAACCATCCATTTTAACAACGGCAATTTCACGAACATAACTGGTGGATACCGGCCTCATAATCAACAACCATAACTCTTGAGGGCGTAACCGTTTGTTCAGAAGCAAACAATTTGGTACTCCAGCCAAAAAATCATATCTCCCAACTGTGAACCCATATGGGTCTTTCTCAAATCATAAGGGTACCCCACTAGTTATCATCCAGTTCCTTCACCGTTGATAGCAATAAACCAAACTATGCGTTACCCCCTAGTTAGCATCCAGTTTCTTAACCGCTCAAAAAATAAACCTACCATTACCATATATAGTTTTGATGATCATCCCGTTGACCTTAGGATACTAGGTTGACCATCAATGGTCAACGATAGTTTCGATACGAAAGTTCCGTGTTACCAACATTTACAACAAATGGCAATGGAAGTTGGAAGTTCAAGCCAAGAGAGTTAAAGCAATGGAAGTTAAAGTCAAGAGGGTTAAAGCTATGGAAGTTAAAGACAAGGTCAATGAAAACAATGGAAGTTAAAGCAATGGAAGTTAAAACAGCGAAAGTTCAAGCCAAGGTCAGTTAAAGCAATGGAAGTGACAGCAATGGAAGTTCAAGCCAAGGTCGGTTAAAGCAATGGAAGTTAAAGCAATGGAATCGCTATAAGTGCTGCTCGAAAAAAGGGAGAACCCGTGGGGATGGTTTTGCAAGGGTTAAGAAGTCGGCGGTTGCAACGTTACGGGTTGTCTGATGTTTTCTGCCTGGTTTGTGCACAAAAAAAAATTAAAAACATATTAGATTTTTGAGACTTTGCTTGTTTCATAAACATATTCGCAAAAGAATGCACGCAGTGAATGCAATGGGAACACGGACATAGGTACACGTATCCATGTTGGCGTTGCGTTGGACATCCGTTGGGAGTACGCTGTTACGCTGTTACGAGCTGCTCATGGGACACGGTCGGGCAAGGTGAGGACTTTTGTACTGCAGCTTATGACGCAGCTGCTGCAATTAAAAAGAACTCATGTTTTTTTGTCGTGCATGTTGTTGTTGTTGTTGTAGTTGTAGTTGTTGTTGTTGTTGTTGTTGTAGTTGTAGTTGTTGTTGTTGTTGTTGTTGTTGTTGTTGTTGTTGTTGTTGTTGTTGTTG